>BQKN01062303.1:67321-77624 GCA_022839385.1 Asparagus kiusianus
TCAGATTGTAACCTTCTACGTGGAAATCCTCAAATTGTAGCCTTCTGAAAGTCGTCAGATTGTAACTTCCATCATCGGTGTTTGATAGGGGATTAACTATCCATTGTGATTTTTAGACAGCCTACAACAACTAAATCTACCAGAGCTGTGCATATATATTATGTACAATGACTCAATATCCTCAAGGATCAAAGTTTCTAAAAATCTAATCCTCTGCTAAGCTTTCTTCATCTGTAACTACAGTTGGATTAATTTGCTGCTTGAGCATCATGATGTTTCATGGGACAGCCATCTCAGAACTAAGAAAAAGACCATGGGAAGAATTCACAATCCTTCAAAACAATTCACATGGTTATGTACTGAGCATGGGTTGCATAAATTGTTTTAAATATTGGATATCACGTAAATATCTGATGATCAAAATTCATATCAGATTGTAAAAATCAGGGATATATCGGGGATAAGTAGTAAATATCGGGTTGTCATATCGGATGATGTTCATGCATAATATAACATCCTAATATGTAATCTAAACACATTTAATAGTTTCTAAACATAAGAAATTGCATCACGATACAACTTTTAGGATGACTTACAGATTGTAAAAACTTTCTTCTTGATTGCATCATGAAATCTTCAAAGTAAAAAACATTAAAAAAGACATAGAAATATATTAGAGAAAGGTAGAGAAAGATAGAGAAAGCGGTGGAGGATGAGAGGGGGGAGAGGGACAAAGAAGAGCGAAGGCAGAGAGACGGAGACAAAAGAATAGAGAGAGACAGAGAGAGAGGGCAGAAAGAGTGAAAAAGAGAGATAGAGAGCAGAGGCAGATAGAGAAAGGGGGGAGGAGGGGGGGGAGGGGGGGAGAGAGGGCAGAAAGAGAGAGGGAGCTCATTAGTGGAAAGCGAGAGAGAGGTGAGCACCGATATTATAAGGGTTATGATTTTTTGTGAAATTGATTGATTTCTGAAGCAAAAGGAATGTTTTATTTGGTATTTCAGTCGGGTTGGAAAACCAAAACCAAACCCAAACAAACCAATATTAGCCAATATTATTGATATCGGGACATACCGGATATCGGCCGACATATCAGAAAAAAAATTCCAAAAATAAAAAAAAGGCTATAAACCTGTAAATATTGTTGCAGGTTGCTATAGAATCCGATATATCGGTTGGTAATTTATGCACAGGTTGCATTTGCTTGCATGAATTTGATGCAGAAACTACAAATAAGAGACTGAGTATTTAGACAATGACTAGGGGTGCTTGTAGGATTAGAGCCAAGAATTCCCACTTTAAAAGTTTGGTTAGGATGGTTGTACATGTTTATCACTCCTTAAAAAGAAAGGTTCTCAGAATTAGGGTTTAGTACACACTCAACTGGTTAACGTATATGCTATCAGACAATGTCAATATTCTAGTGAAGATATCATTTAAATATCTTGTTCACTTTTGTATCCATTTTATTCTACATTCAACATTTTTGCCATCAAGGTTTTAAGCATCAGATAATCAGGGAAATATCAGACAAATAAAATCCATACTGGGTTGCGGATATCAAGGGAATATCAAGATATGTAGTAGATATTGGAATGTCATATCAGATGATGTGCATATTGTGATCTTAAAAATACTTAATTAAACGTAAGTGTACTCAATTGAACCATAAATCTCAATATTAAAAGTCCAAATTGACATTGCAACATTTTGGCCAATTAGTTTGAGGCCAAAATATCACAGTGATATATCGAAAAACTCATGAAATATTGCCTAAATTTTTCCAAAAGCAGTATATTATTTTGTGACAAGCCATATAAAAGAATATATCTGCCAACATATCGGCTAGAATTTCGGTCATGACCGACATATATTGCTCATAACTTACCAAAAGGTGGTAAAACATATTGGGACCATATTATTATGCAGCAAAGCCTTATAAAAGGTTATATCGGCTACATCGAGGATATTTACCACAATGCAATATGCACCGAAGAAACTTTATATGGATTAAAGGAATTGGGACCAATTGTAAGTTAGATATGTGTCTCCTCGAGAAAAGAGGGGGGGGGGGGGGGGGGGTTGGTAATTGGGTGACAGTTGAGAGAATCGAGAGTTACAGGCAGTCTCAATCAGATGCAAGAAATTTGCATATATAGCTAATACAATGTCATGTACAGGAATATACAAAAGGGAACATGTACTAAAACCTAACTAAAGAATTGCTCAGTTCTGCTCAAAATTCTGCAATAAAGATCAAAAGCCTCAATGTTGAAAATAACTCTCAGGTCTCAGCAGTGCCCTAAATGGCACAAAAATATCTAGTTTTATTCCTCTCAAAATCCATATTACATCATACTTGATATCACATTACTAAATAGAAAACACCCACCCTGACAACCAACCGAAAAAACAGGGAACAGAAGGAAAAGAAAGAATCAAACAAAGAAAATAAAGAAAAGGGAACAGTAACACAGAAAAAATAGTAGTAGTAGTAATAATAATAATACCCAGCTAAGCCAGGACATAATAACAATATGTATATCATACCACTTTCATAGAGTGCAAATGCTAAGAGACGAGCTAAATAGACAAAAGGACTCATGCAGCCAGTGTCAAAGATTTAAGAACAAATTTTTATTGTTGTCATTACCACTGAGCGCAGGCTTAGAGCATAACAATTAAAACAAAGTACATTTCTTATACATTATAATCGATAGTAAATTACAACACATCAGGCATAGCAGACTACTACCGTTTGCCAATTGGCATGTCAAAAGTACTTAAGAGGATTCCGAGCTTTGTTTGCAAGCCCTTGGCCTCTTAGAATTATGCATCAATCCAACCTCCAGAAGCATTGCTGACAGAGCATGTACATCTATGATACTTTAAGCCATCTTAACTTGGGGCTATCTATACAGGAAACTTTACTGATCGGCTGGTCCATAAGGCTACAATATCCATTAACTGGAGGAAACTTTACTGATTGGCTGGTCCATAAGTCTACAATATCCATTAACTGGAGCTAAGCTAAGCATTCTCTAATACATCGACCACATGTAGGATCAACACCCTTCAGCTTGCTTTTAAAATCTCCATTACAGGATACCATTTAATTATATTTTTTACATTGTAACATATAGAGAGACAACATCAGCACGACGACCTGCATTGCAGCAGTGGAGAAAATGCTATGCTCCAGACATACACCAAAGGCCTTGTCTGTGTTTGGTTTGTAACTTTGTATATGTACCTAGATGCGCTACATACTTGGATTGCTTGTTAAACATGAGTTATACTGGGTATACTTGTTACTTGTCAGTTGTTAGACATATCCTAAATTCGTAAAAGGTAGTACAAGGACACGGCTGAAATACATGAGCTGAAATCATAATTCTGATCTAGATAGCAAATCACCCTTATAAATTGTAGTTCTTAGCTGAATATAAGTTGAAATGAATACAACCCTTGTCCAACAAATTTCAAAAGTGGATTTGAATCATAGGATATATGTCTAAAAAGTGTATGACAAGTGTTTTAAATTAAAATATGTATTGAATAATGAATAAATGTATGCATATATTCAAGAAGTGTCGGGTATGGGTATGGGACGTGTTGGATATGTCTTCATGATAGAAGTATACATGCAACATGTCCAACACACAACCACCTTTAAACCACTAGTGGATAGTAGGCGTTTAGTTTAAATGATTTATATGAATGGGATTTAGAATTTATATGAAATTGCGTGCATACAGTTTGTTGTTGTGAAACTTGAATTTATATTATGGCTTGTCCTAATTCTTAAATCAAAGTTTGAAAATGCGAAAGCTTGACCCTTAAGTACACAAAGTGTATGCTTCACATGAAAAGTGGATGCTTCAAGAATTTTTAATTTGTTTTATAGTAATTTGTGCATGTAATAATATGACTAAACTAACTTTGATAAAATTATGCATGATTTAGCACTTAACTTCTTTAATTTAAGGATAGAAATAAATGAGAATGTGAAACAAAGCAAGGTGAATGAGAAATGTGTGTTCCAACTGATATGGCTGGTAATTGGAGAAACAGGATGAAAGATACAACATAACAACAAACAAAATACACTAGATGACAAAGTTGAAGTTAACATATGTGCTAGGAAGTAGCTTTGACATGGTCTCAATTGGTAAAGATCCTCAAATCACTTGAAAGAAAGGAGGAAAAAGACATTGACAAAACAAGGTTATGAAAAACTTTACAATGATGCGTGATTTGTAAAGCATAAAAGCATGAACTCTATATAATCAATAATATAATCTTCACATTAAGTAGCATGGGGTTCAAACTTAGAGCTTAATCCTATAGTCTATCAAGCAAATTATCACTACTATGCTTCCAAATGCACTGGAATGAGTTTATGATGAGCTTTCCATGATACTGATAACCATAATCTAATGTTCAGTTCCTATGAAAGCCCTCACTGTAACCCACAGTTAGAGTCTTAGACTAGTAAATATAAGCCCATTTGGCCCACCTATATATTCTACCAAATATTACATGTTGGGTCAATTCTATAAACACCTAAATTAAATGCAGTTCAACATTTCACCTGCTTTACTAATTTACTTCTCTAAAGAATTAGTGCCTATTCATTTAATTTTGTTCACATACATAAACCAGTCACATGTTAAACTTTCAATTACTTCAATTACATACACACCTCAATAAGTCTTTTACATTCCACTAAACATTTACTTCACAAAACATTATATAATTCATATTCACCTATACATACTATATCAGTAAGAAATATAAGCATTAGACTCTGGAAAGTTTTGCATCCGTTTACAAAACATCAGGTCTACCAACAAGCAAAGTTTTTTTCTTTAAACAAACAATAGTTTGCACTAATAGAGGAAGCTCAAGGCAATATACTAATAGTACCTACAGTTTAATTTTTGCAAAATATGGCAAGTATAAAATAGAACTAATAACGCATACATGAAATAAATCGCTTCAACAAGTAATTCACCTAAAAAAAAATCCAAACATTTAAGCATGTCGAACCTGGCCCATCGGCGGTGGGTTCAACCCCAAATCCAACAAGCTGGGCACCTCCCCAACCTCCACATCCCCTTGCGCCGGCAACCCCTTAACCTGATCCAGCGCCTCAATCGTCTTCCTCACCCCAACCCCCTTCACCTTCTCCCTAAACCCTCCATAATTGGTGGGCATCTTCTCCAAATCAAATGGTAAATCCTCAATGTGGTACAACGTACTCCCCCAAAAGTACTTAACCTCCACCCCCTCCTCCTCCATCGCCTTCTCCACCCTCTCCTCCGTCTTCACCTCCTCGTTGGACACCTCCCGATGGCAATACACCGCGTCCGCCCCCACGGCCCTCACCAATTCGACGAGCACCGTCTCGGGCCTCCCCACCCGGACGACGAGGTCCGACCCGCGGGAGCGGAGGGACGACCGGAGGTCCGACACGGACTGGATCAAGAACTGGGCCCGGTACGGGCCGGTGCGGTCGAAGCCGGAGGGGGACTTGCCGAAGTCGCGGGGGTCGAAGGCGAAGACGGGGAGGACGGAGAGGGAGTCGCCGGAGGCGGAGGAGAGGGCCTCGTTGTCGTGGAGGCGGAGGTCGGAGCGGAACCAGACGACGGCGGTGCGGCGTCCGGCGGCGGCGGCGGAGGGGTCGGAGGGGCGGCGGCGGATGAAGGGGCTTAACGATTGGAGGGGGGTGACGGAGCTGATGATGTTGGAGGGGTTCCTTGGGTTGGTCCTTTTTGGGGTAGGGTTTGTGGAGAGGGAGAGGGAGGAGATTTGGGAGGGGATCTTGAGGTTGGAGATGAAGGGGGAGAGGGAGGGGGAGGGTGAGGGTTTGGGGGAGGCGAGGAGGAGGGAGGGGAGGGAAAGGGAGAGAGAGATCGCGGAGAATTGGGGTTGGGGTTTGGCGATGGCGGTGTTGGTATCTTGGGCTTCATCGATGGGGTTTTCTTCGGAGGAGGAGGAGGGGGGAGCTTGGGTTTTGGGAGGGAGGAGGGGGGACTTGCTGGGTTCCATTGATGACGGAGGGGGAGGGGGAGCGAGGGGGAGGTGATGGGATAACGAGGGGGGTATGGACTGCTGCGGTACTTGAGGTTTGGTGGCTCTGTACCAAACAGTCGGGATTAGGTGTCTGGTTTTTTTTACAGGGTTTTGATTTTATCGTTGAGACCCTGAATATGTTTGAAGTTTCTCATAAGTCCCTCAAATTCCAAGCGGCCTTGCGATTTGGTTCCCGGGTCTGGGGACTTGATGGATATCTAAAAGAATACTCTGACAATCTATGTTAAGATTTTTTTTTTTTAGTGTCTTGTGGAAATACATATATTGTTAGATCCTTGTAGAATTTTGAATTATATTCATTTCTTCTTATTTCATCCTTGCTCTTTGATCAAAGGAAATTTAGTTTTACGTTGATCTCATCTTAAGTTTATAGCAGTCATGCATTTATCTTACTTTGCGAAGTTTGCGATTGATCAAGCGATTAACTTAGTTTATATTGAGATGACCAGAGAAATTATCAATGCTCGAAACTTTTTATAATTATTTTCATCCAAATTAATCATCTCATAAGGTGTCACGAAATCTCATAAATTGATTATTTACTTTATTTTATTTTATTTTATTTTATTTTTACTAATACATCATCTTAAAAGACTATATTCTGATGAGTAGGAATAATAAATTTTTGCAAGTTGTCATGACGAGAATACTATATATGGAAGTTAGCCATGCACCCACAAATTGATTTTGCAATAATTCATTTGTTCTTGAAGCAATTATGAAATTTATTAGGTCTTCAATGAAGTATGGATACATTACAGAGGCTTGTCACTTGTGTATGGGAGTGGGTAGGTGATTGATGAGAGGTTGGATGGAGGGGTTGGTAAATTTCAAAAGAAAGTGCAGGACTTAAGACTTAAAGAGTTTTCGACCTCACCTACCACCAAGCCAAACCTTCACCAACCTTCCAATGGTTTAGTATTAATTAATGAGTTAATGTAGTGCAGCTTCAGGGCTAACTCTTCCGACATGGTTACTCTTAAGACTATTCTCTCCATCTTTGCAAGCATTTCAGGGCTTTGTGCAAATCCTCAGAAATCTAATCTCTACTATCTTGGGAAAATCCCTCACAAAGGCATTTTGCTGGCAGAGACTCTCAACTGTGATGTCGGTACCCTCCCTTTCTCTTATCTGGGTCTTCCCCTGAAAAGGGGATCTCTGTCCAAAAGAGAGTGGCAACCTCTCCTAGAATCATTCAAAAAGAAGCTATCATTATGGAAGAACAAATCTCTCTCAATTGGAGGTAGATTAACTTTACTGAATTCTGTGCTCTCCTCTATTCCTCTATATTACATGTCTTTCTTCAAGTTGCCGATATGGGTCACCAAGGCCATAGATAAAATCAGAAGAAATTTCCTTTGGAATGGCAGCCATAACTTCTCTAGATCCAAATGCCTAATCAACTGGGGAACAGTATGTAAGTCCAAAGTTGAAGGAGGGCTTGGGGTGATTGATATCCCCTCTTTTAATTCAGCCCTCCTCTCCAAATGGATCTGGAAAATATACGATAGATCATTCTTTCTTAGTGAGGTGTTTTTCTCCATATATTCCAAATATGGAGCTAACCCTTTTGCTAACCAACCGAAGATGTCACACTCAAGATTTTTTCAGGATCTTTTCTCATCTCAATCCACATTCTTCAGCATTGTCAGATGGAATGTCGGTAATGGCATCTCGGGTAGCTTTTGGCATGATAAATGGGCATCAGCCAACACTCTTAGCAGTCTCTTTCCCCATGCATACAAGTTAGCTTTCTCGAGCAATTGTAGCATCGATACGCAAGGAAGATGGGCCAATGGTGCATGGGTCTGGCATCCTATTATTAGAAGGGGAACTTCCCCTAGTGAGAGGGCTGACGTTACTCATCTTCAAGCATTCCTAGAGCATCTTAATCCAGGCGGCTCATCAGAGCAGGATGCTTTATGGTGGCCTCTTCATTCATCGGGCTCTTTCACTGTAAAATCCTTCTACTCTTTTACTACTTCAGGGGGTCTAAAATCCCAGTTCTTCAACTTGATATGGAAATCCAACATTCCCCTCAAGGTAAAAATCCACCTTTGGATTATCTCTAAAAGGAAACTGAATACTAAAGATAATTTGATCAAAAAAGGATGGAATGGCGATCCAAGCTGTCCCTTATGTCATCGGGAGACAGAGTCTCACGAGCATTTATTTATTCATTGCTCTTTTGCTCGCGAAGTTTGGAACCACCTTCTCCCTCTTTTCCCAGCTAACTGCTGGCCCACTAATATGGAAAATTTGTTGCTGCTCAATCAAGTACCCAACATCTGCCCGGATACAAAAGCCATTTGGAAGATCTTGTTTCCATGTTTCTGTTGGTGGATATGGTTCATAAGAAACTCTTTAATATTCAGGGATACTCTTCCTAATTCGATATCAACTGCATATAATATTGCGAGATTTTCTATTTTCTGGACAGGTGAAGGAGATGATAGGACGGCGAGGAGGCTGAGAAGGGCAGCGCTCAACCTCGGCCTCCAGGACCTAACGAAGAAGCCTCCCCCTGCGGATGAAGGGGACAATCTCTCTAGCAGCTAGCTGCCGCGTCTCGAGTGGTAACAGGAAGTAGAACATTTCTTTGGGTGAATTTGTTCCCATTTTGGTTAGTTGCTAGCTGCGCCTAGCAATCTCAGTCTTCTCTCAATACTGTTGTTGTTTCCTAATTCCCTTTTGAAACGTTGTCTTTTGTTGGTTTTCTTTTGTTTTCTTTAGATGAAGGAAGTGGTAGGTCTGATGTGGTAGGTGACGACAATGGTCCGCTCTCTACCCACCTATCCCACTGTTTCTTCTCCATCTAGAGAAGTTGTATGTATTTTCTCCCAATCTTTCTTTTATATAATTAAATGAACAGTGTACCTCACCCTGTTTCTCAGTTTCAAAAAAAAGTGAATTATTTGCCTACTTATGGGATTAATAAGAAAGCATGTGGTGTTTTTGGGGCCGAAGGTGAAGACTGAAGAATAATGGGTTGGGTTTTAAATCCAATATATGGGCTAATATATTAAACGGATATGTATTATGTGCTATCAAGGTTAGCCTAATAAAATAATCTAATTAGGGTTTGGGTTTTTAATACATAATTAAAGTATGAGCCTCATGTATAGAAAGATCAAAGTATAATTGTTAATTCTATGATGGTCTGAATTGATAATTATGAATAACTGATAACAATTACAAATAGGATTGTGGTTCCCCAAATCTCTACGTAGAATCTCTATGTTTCTCTAAGGATGATATAATACATACAATATTTGGAAGATCTACATCTCAAAACTCAAGATTCACATCCTACTCCATGGATTTAGATATGGTTTCGCATCTTCTTAATTATTTCAATAGTTTGATATGAACAATCTTGAGATTGATTAGGGTTTTATCTATTAAAGCTAAAAATTTCTTTTAATCTAACATAATGTGTTCAATTCGTCCGGCACTACGTCTTTCTAAGTTTCTCCCACTGTTTTAAATCTAAAGAATTCGATTCCTCAACATTTTAAACATCGTTTTTTTGGGCACTGTAGGTGTAAATTTCTGATTTTCCCGGAAAAGGGGAGGGATTTCGTTTGTATTTATAAGAAAGCTTATTACAAACTAAATCAATCTGAATTACAACAGAAGCGGAGGGAATGCCCTCCTTGTTTATATTTGTGGGGACTTTACGGTAGCTACAGGATGCCTCGCCCGGTGCTCGTGCCGGGTCTGCTTCCCTTGGACGGTTCGACCGAGGTTGTTGGAGAGCTTCAGTACTCAGTAGAAGCTCCGGGTGAAAGGAGTTCGAATCCTCTAGTTCGCCGGCGATCGGAGCTCGGAGTTTGGAGATTTTTCGATTAACTGATCGATTCTCTCCTTTTCTCCTTTTTCTCTCAATCTCTCGATCCTTTCTTTTTGGTTGCTGTAGGAAGCTCTTTTTTAAGTGGGAGGGGGACAGTCCAGACGTCCCTTGGACCATGGGATCTGACCATGCACTGTCCAAAGACATCCTATTGTCCCCTGTACAACCAATGGTTGCTTATGGGGCTACAGGTCGCGTCACGTCGTATAGGAGTGGGAAAGCCCCTCCTCGTACTCGTGACAGTGAGTACCAGGCACTCGAGTGGATTTGGATATCTCACCGAACGCCGATGGCTTTGACCCTTCGCTCGGGGCGCGGCGCGCTGCATTTATGTGGATGCAGACGGCTCTGGCA
>BQKN01062303.1:92624-111376 GCA_022839385.1 Asparagus kiusianus
ACGCTGTTCCCCCCTCCTGTCGCATCGTGGGAGACAGGGGAGGCTTGTCCCTGGAAACCCGGCTTTCGGCTTACGCAGGCAGACGTGGCTCTCTGCAAGTGGCTTCGGCACACGAGGGCGGGTCTGAGTACTCTCCTGGCGGGCGGAGTTGGTTAGTGAGGGCGGATTCGTGTGCCAGCGAATCCGCTTAGTGGCCTAAGAGAAGGTGGTCCTGTTCTGTGGGCGAATTCGTTTGCTAATCTGCCACGGTAGTTTTTACCGTCTACAAGACCCCCTTCAAAGTTTTCAGACCAAAACCGGCTTACGTGTGGTCTGGAATACTTTGAATGAAGACGTTTTGGACCAGGTGCACTAGGATTTTTAGCAAACCCTCAGCTATCAACGGGTTTGATCTGCCTTTACCGATTACCGTTTGAATCGGGCTAGCCATACTATTCCCCTCAGTATGATGAGTTGTCGAGTAGTTTCCCTTAGGCTTAGTGCTAAGATTTCTACTCTGACCCTTAGCCGCCTGGGGCGCGGGTTTAAATGAAACCACTTTGATAGTTCCTAGATTTTGGACAAACCGCCTGCTTCTCAAAGGTGTGTGAGTCGTGCGGGTGAAATTAGGACTTGATGGCGAAATTTTGGAAGACTTGCGGATTTCATTCAAGTTTTCGCCGTCGGGACCCTTTCCTTAGGCGAAATCAGGCCTAATGGGAGTAGGCCACGTGCTTGTCTGCGGGGCTTCGTGTCTGGTCATGACTTGACAACCCGACTCCGCTCAACGCGCCTCGTCCTGATCGTGGCCGTGGTTTTTGAATTCAACCGCTGGATGCGACCGTCGATGAGGGTGATCTGGGCCGTCGAATTCGATTGTGGCCACGTTTTCCCGTTCGAGGGCAGTTGTGGCCACGTGGGCAACCTTCCTCTTTTTTAAACCCGCTGTTTTCCTCCTCTGGGATCCACCGTGCTCTTGAATCTTGCAAGAAATTTCTAAGACGAGAATTCCCGCCCCCTCTTTCAATGGCTCCAAAAACTAGGAAGCGCAAAGTGAGAGGTGCAGGCCCTGGAGGTTATTCCGATCGTCTCTCCGCCGGCATGCCCGCCAGTGCCCCGGAGTCGCGCTCAGGTACGTCGATAAGTTCGTTGGGTTACCTCGCGTGGGTCTTAGGCGTCGGATTTGGGGAGATGAGTGTTGCTCAATGTCCTGGAATCCCGCCGCTTTTGGCAGCTTCCCCCAATTTGGGGGCAAAGTTAGCCCTATTTGCCCCTTGGGGGAGAGGGAGGCGACCTTTCCCCCCCTTCTTTTTTTTTGATAGGCGATTTCGTCTGTCTTTGTTTGATGGGCGATTTCGCCCTTTTGGCGGATTTTGTCTTAATCGATTTTCCTTTCTTACAGCGACTTTTTCCGATGAGGCTTTCTCGGAGGGTGTGGCCATTGGCCACGCCGGTGGTACGCACTACACGGCACCCCCTAGATTTCCCTCTTTGGCTCCGTTACCCGCGTTTGCCGCCGACAAGCCAGACGGCTTGATAAAGAGGGTCACGGACGGTCACCACCTGACGCTGCGCGAGTTGACGACCGACGCGGCGTTGACGGATGATGCCAGGGCAGAATTGCCGAAACCTCAATTCTTGTTCGGCGACGCCATGACCGACCCCTCTGCTTTGTTGCTCAAGGAGAGCATGTGGTTCCACACGGTAGAAGGGATTCACTACTACCTCCCCAGTATGTCGAGGGGGTTCTCGATCGTTGAGCTGCGATCCCTCGCGGTTCCTCGGACGATGAACTGGGAGCTGACCCCCACTCAAGACGGGGTTACCTGTGGCGTATTCACGGGTTCTACCGCCGGATATGGAGTGGATGGCTCCTGTAAGCGCGTGACGGGTCTACGTCCTGGCTTAATGTCCGCTGAACTGCCCGTGGGGGAATCGATATCAGCGGCGGAGACCTTTCGTCATCGTTTCTTTCGAGTCGGAGGGAGTTTTCCACCGAAGGATTTCAGAGCTCCGGGGTGGGTTTATTCTGCACCCGGCAGCGACACTTGGTGGTCCAAGATCACTGACCGTGTTCTGGCTGAGAATGCCGATCTCAAGAACACGGAGTTGTATGCGGCCATCGAAGCCACGCGGCACGGCTTGCGGATCAACGCTTCTCAGTTCCACAGCATTTTGGAGCTGTATTGTGCGAAAAGCGGCACATTCTTCACCCCCAACGGTGAGCTCGGCATCACCTCCCATGAGATGCACGATGTGTCGGGTCTGCCCCTGGGAGACTTCCCTTACGAGGAATACGTCCCCGACCAAGCTGAGATCGATCAGCTGTTGAGCCATTCGCCCTCGGCGGTCGAGACTTTGTGGGAGTTACTCTGCCATTACCACATCTGCCTCAGCACCTTGGGGGCAGCAGACCATAAAGGGAAGAAGAAGGGGATCAGCCACAAGAACTGGGCTGATTATCTGTTCCCGGGGAACGACGTCAAGGGGCAACCTGCCCTTCCATTAGGCGCATGCGACCAGTCCGAGGTGGAGGCAAGGATAGCCGAAGACGGGGGTAACATGACTCTCGACCGTGATGAAGGCGGATTCAAGTCTGGTACCGTCCTCCACTCGTTCCACCATCAGGCGGAGTCACCAATCTCTGGGAAGGCGCTGCTTGCGGGGTACCTCATGTTATGGTTGAAGAGGTGCGTAGTCCCCACTCACTCCTTTGAGGCTCTTCCCGTCGAGGTCGTGTACCCGGCGGTTTGCTTAGCTCACGGGAAGTCTTATTCCTTGGTATCGGCGACGATAGCGTGCATCCATCGGGGGCTCCGCACCCTGACGGCTCAGTTCTGCCGCGTGTCGACTGTCGATGAGGGAGAAAGAGAGGTTATCAGGACTCCCAACCCCCGGGTGGGGCTGCCGTATACCTATCTGATGGCGTGGTTTGTATACCACTGTGAGTGCTTGATGAGTGCTCCGGCGGCTCTCCAAGGTGACAAGTTTGTCCCTTTTGTTCGGCGCTTGGAGAAGTGCTCCTGGAAGTGCAAGGACATCCCCGATGCGCGGAAGATGCTCTCCCACTTTGGGAATTACAATTTTCGCCGTTCCTTCCCCTATTTCAGCGGGGGCGGATATGGGGAGTCCCTCAGGGATGCGCCGACGGCGGACCGCTACACAACCCTCCCTCGCGGCGCCTTTCGCTGGTTGGTAAACATCCGGCCAGGGTATCATGTTCTGAGAACGGGCTCGTCGTGCTATCTTGAGCCGTACATCCCCTGCAGGTTCGCCCGCCAGTTTGGGTATGACCAATTGTACGTGGGCAACGTCAATCCCCAACTGCGGTTTGAAGGAGGGCTGGTGGATGGAGCTCGCGGATGGTTCTGGACTCATGCTGGCGGCACTGATGCTCGCTTTGAGTTACCCTCAAAGGATCGCGACTTGCATCATACGTTCTCGTATTGCCGGTGGTATCGGGGCGCCAGCGCTGATCCTACCGACTTCCGGTTCCAGAGTTCGTGCCTGGCGGAACACAGACGTCACCCACGAGGAGCTCCTCGACCTTCGAGGCGAAGGGGCCGTGCAACGGCTAGGGAATTGTTCATGGAGGACCCTGCAGGAGATTCTGAGGGTGAGGGTGTGGGTCCAGGCGAACCCGAAGCGTCCGAAACACGAGCTCCTCCTCCCAGTCTTCCTTTAGATTCCCAAGGCGAACGGAGGGAGCCTGCTGAGTTAACCCGGGTGAGCAAGCGCCTGGAGCAAGCCCGTAGTGCGATTGCTGGGCGTATGGGAGCGCCCCTGTTATCTCCGAGTAGTTCGTTGCTCTCAAAACGGCAGCGAGAAGCGGCGGAGAGCTCTAGAGTGGAAGTGGCCAAGAGGGCCCGTGGCGAAGAGACTACGGTGACCACCAGAGCGGCGGCCGATCGGGCAGCTACCGTCTCTGGGGCGGAAATAGCTCGAACTGCTCCTTCTGTTGCGCCGCAAGTGGCTCCGGCGATTCCGAAGGATACGCTTCCTTCCTCGGGAGTGGAGTCACAGGCGGGGGCCTTGACGACTCCTGCATCTGCACCAAGAGGTAATCTTTCGGTGCAATGCTTCTGTGTAAGAAGTTGGATTCGCATCCTCTGACCGTTCACATTGAATTCATGTAGGTGCAGTCGAGGAAGCGATCCCCATCCCTTCTGACGAAGAGGAGGGGAGTGGAGATGAAAGAGAACCAGGGGGTTCGAGTAAGTATGAGTTTCAATGCTGTTGACCCTTCTAGGCTAAGGGGGTACTGATTGTCATCATTACATTTTTTTTTTGTATTCGCAGTTGGCCCCTCTCGTGGAGTAACTGGTAAGGAGGACCCTCCTTCTTGGGGGAGTCATTCGGGCGAATCTGAGACAGACGACAACGTCTCGATTCACGAGGCGCTATCGAGCGAAGAGGAAGTATCGACTCCTGTGGGTCAACAAGAGGGAACCTCCGCTTTCGTGGGGACGTCGGTCGGGGGTGAACGCTCAGTGCGAGAGTCTCCCGTTCAAGGGGGAACTCCCGCCGGACTAATGGTCAGCTCCTCACCTGTGGTGGCTTGCGACTCTGTTACTGCCGTTCTGGCGGTGCCAGCCATTGTTCCGGCTCCGGCAGCGCCAGTCGCCATTCCTGCGATTGTGACCACCGGTGCTCCGATCGCGGCTTCGTCCTCTGTTGAAGAGGCCGCCCTCTCTCCTATGGAATGCTGGCGAAAGAAGCAGGTGGAGCGAGCTGTGGCCAATTTCGAAGACACTCTGGCTCACTGCACTCGCCAGGTCTTGGAGGGGAATTGTCCCTTCGAGGAATTCAAGGAAGTCCTTGAGGACGATGCGTCCTTCTTGCGTAAGAGGCTCGGCGCTGCTGCAGCGAGACCCTATTTTCAGCGCTTGAACAAAGTGGAGGTGGCGGTTCAGCAGCTGCTCACTCTTCGTGCGGAGAGCTCCAATCTCCTTGATATCGCCTCTCGCGAAGTTCGAGTAACCCTAGCAGATCGGGATCGCCGCCTGGATGAGAATCTGACGCTGGAGTTAAAGTTGTCAGCGGAGTTGGAGCGGGCCAAAGCCGAGGATGCACGGGTGGCTCGCGAGCAAGAGACGGTTGATAGTCGGTTCTCCCGAATTTCCTTTGAAGCGGAGAGGCTGAAACGGGTCATAGCGGACGCGCAGGCTTCTCTGGCTGTTCAAGGGAAGGCCCTTGATCAGGTGGCAAAGGAGCTGGAGGATGTTGAGTCCCGCCGGCAATTGACCACCGACACTGTTGGGGAGAAGTATCGAGCTCTCAAGGATGTCAAGGATGTCATTCAAAACCTGGTCTCATGCACAGAGGAAGAGATCCGTGGAGAGATCTTAAGGAGGCTTGAGCTCAGCCACGCCGAAAAGATTCGTGAGGCGGAACTGCGAGTGAAATCTTTGTAATTCGCCTTTAGTTTTTTTTTTTTTTTTTGTTGTAATAGGACTCCCTTTTCGTGAATGAAATTATCCTTTTGCTTCTGGCGATTACGACTTGTGTGCATACTATATTTAGTATAGTTATTTTAATGCACCAGTTGACGTCCAGTTGAGGGAAATTTCCCTTGGCGGATTTCAGTCATGGGCCTGCTTTGCCAGTAGGCGAATTTTACCCATGGGCGAATTCGCAATTGTCACCTCAACGGCGAATTTAATTTGCAGGGGAAAGCTCCGCTTTAGACGGGTCGCGTGTCCACCCACGTGCATTGTCAGTTACGGAGACGTGGGCACGCTGTCTTGCCTTAATTGCGGTGCGATGGGTCTCTTCGTCCTTCGCGCCCGATCTGGGCCGTTGGTTAGAGATCGTGCCCCGAAACTGCCAAATCTCTACCGCTCGCACGGGATATTCGGCTCCCTCTTCAACTGTTCGGGACCGAAGGGTCCAATCGAACTGCACGTAACCGCCTGGGATTGGATTATTTTAACACCCTTTTCTTCGCCAAGAAGGATTAGAGCTTCTTCGTCGTTTGTTTCAGAGAAGACCCGAACTACTCTTACATCTCCCGATGGCACCGAAGGTGAAGAGGGTTACCTCGAAGAAGAGGACGAGGGCGTCCACTTCGAGCGTTGCAGGAGCTGCTGCCGCCGAAGGTACGCCTTCAACCCTATCCCCATTGGGTCGTAGATAGGTTTTTATCGCCTGAATTCCTCTTTTCATGTTTTCGTTGTGCTTCAAAGCCCCTGGTAGGGCGCCGCTTCCTGAGGAGCATGAGGCCGAGCCCATCTTGATATCCGATAACGAACCTGAGAACCCGGAGGCTCCTCCTGCCCACGGTCCTGTTCCGCAACCAGGAGCGGAACCGTGTCTCGAGGTTCTCCCAATTGCTACGCTCGCCCCCGGTCAAGAGCCTACTCCCTTTGACCCCTCGCGCTGGCAGGTCCATGTTGAGGAGTTTGAAAACGCCGTGAGACAGGTAATTTCTCTTGTCAATCTTGGCCTGGGTAGCTTTGCCAGTTTCAAGCAATCTCTCCTGGACCGTGCGGTAGACATCCGACGATCCGGCGAGAATCGGCTTTTCACCCGTTGTATGCGAGAACTTCGTCTTCTGGAGTCGCGTATGACAGGGCTAGAGGCATTGCTGCGGGAGGGCCCGGACGTGGAGTCTTGTCTGGTCCACCTCCGACGTTTGGAAGCTCAGGAACAGGAGGCCCGTTCCAAAGAAATTGCTGATTCGGAGTCTATCGTTGATTTCTGGGTGAGTCAACAACAGCAGTTAGGGGACCAAGTCGTTGACCTCAATCACACCATGGCTCGTCTGAGAGCCGAATTGAGGCAAGCGGAGACGAATTGGAAGGGGCTTCAATCCGATGTCGTCAAGGCTGGCAAGAAGGCTGAGGAAGAAGCCCAACGTCTTCGGGCTTTGCGTGAAAAGGACGCTGCTGCCAGGTCGAGCTTTGAGGAACGAATCAGGAAAACAGCCGAAGACAAGGCTCGGGAGGACCACGCGAGGAAGGTGGACCTGGTCAAGGAGGAGATCTCTACTTTTAGCGTGTTTGATTGAAATTTCTGCTATGTATTCCTGCTTAAGATACTCTGTTTATCTGTCTTGTTTTTGAAACTATGTCATGACTCGTGAAGTCATGATTTTGTTTAGATGTATTATCTTAAACACTGGGTGCATGTTTTGCCTTTTTGAACGAAATACTATGCCTTTCGCTATTTGCAAAAAACATAACTTTGTTCAAATGTACTGTCTAGAAGCATTTGGTGTAGCTTGTGTTCTTCCTCGTTATGTTCCTTTTGGATACAACCCCTTTAATACTCCTTTGGCACGACCATCAGCAATTTCAGATAGTACCCCCCTTCGGGCGAAAGCTTGATTCGAGTATTTATTGGCGAATTCGCCGAGAGAGTCGTATTAAACCGCCGGTGGGTTCGCTGTGGGGATTAACCTCGACTGCTGGCGAATTCGAACCGTGGGCGAATCTCTGGTGGTGACGGATTCGTTTAAAAGCGAGGTTCGGTTGTGGCGAATCTTGCCCAATTGCTGACGAATTTATGCTACAGGCGAAATCCGTATGGTTTGAGTTGGAGTCGAAAACCACATTTAATTGACGGCGGATTTGAACCGCGGGCAACACTCGCATGATGGCGAGTTCGTCTAAAGGCCCGATATCTGACTGTTGGCAAAGCTTACGCCACGCGTCGGTCGGCGGACCCGAGTGCTCGCCAACCGAGACCGTGCAGGCGCATTTAACGCTCATTTATTGGTGAAGTGACTGATCGTTCTGCCTCCCGCTTAATCCGATCGGTCGATTTGGTGTTTCGAGAGTAGCCTTCAATGGCGCTGAGTTCGAAGCGTCGCAGAGCGTTCGGACCGCTTGATGGCTTGGGGTAATGAATCCCAACCGTTGGATCTCTTGGTATATACTTCCGCACTTGCCATCCTTTGGCCAAGTCTTGACTGCTTCGAGCGAAATCTGCCAGAAAAGAAAAGAAAACCTCTCCCCTTCATGGCCTCCTCTCCCGATCATAGTGACGGCGAAGGTGTCGGCTCCTCTGCCACCGTTGTGAACGTTGGCGCTCCCCCTGCCGCCCCGGTGAGCCCGGTCCAAGAATACCCCATTCCGGACCCTGTGGCTCACCCCGCTTTCGTGCCGCTCAAAGAATTGGTGGATTTGGTGCACAGGTGTGCCCTAGCCGTCAGCATGGGAGGCGAGCGATACTACGATTCGCTCCCCTTGGTAGAGAGGCGTCTGGAGGCGGTCCGCCGTGCGGGCGATGACTCGCTCACACAGCGATGTGAGCGAGAGCTCGAGCTCGTGGAGGGGTGGATGTACCGCCTCGAGGAACTGGCTCACGAAGATCTTTCCAATGAGTCGCCGCTTCCCCCGCTGCACTTCCTGCTTGGGCGCAACGAGCGGGCGAAGTGTATCCAGGCGAAGGAGGCTGAACTCAGACGTCTGAGAAAGCGGCACCAAACGGTAACGGACCGGATGGACGCTTACTTGGACCGGGCTTTCCACGGGGATGCCGGCACTCTTCGTGGCGAAGCGAAGCTGCAGGAGCGTTCGCGCGAGTTGGGGAGGCTCGGCGAGGCTGCCAGGGAGGTTGAGAGGGCACTGGAGCTCCTTCGCAAGGAGGAAGAGGACAGCCAGGCGGCCCTAGCCAGGCGGCAGCAGGAACGAAAGGAGAAGGCGAAGATCAGTCGTGCGGCGGAGCGAGCCGCGATCAAAGCTAAGATCGGCTCCTTCAGTCTACTAAAGTTCCTGTGATGGCCCCCGCTCCCTTCTCTTTCCCCTTTTTTTTTTGTTTTGTCATTTGTCAACTCAGTTGGTGCTCCAAGCACCACAACTTGAAAAACTTATGCTTGTAAACTTTGGCCTGTAATGGCCTTAAGCCTTTGTTTATTGCTGTTTCGTATGCACAGTTTCCTTTTCTTTTCGTTTGTGTTGTTCTGGTATTTGAGTTGAACTTGGTGAGCTTCTGACCGTTCTGTTCTGAACTTAGTCATTTCGGACTCTTGTTCTACTCTCGGTCGCTCACAGCGTGGGATCGGGTTGATCCCGATTTCCGCGTTGTAGCTCCAGTGAGATCGAGAGAGTAACGCTCGGCTTGCAGTAGGGAACAGCCGTTCGCTGCTGCGGTCGAGTGGAGGACTCAATTTCGACTTGCCACTCGGCAAGCTGTCGCTTGAGGATTTGGCAGAGTTGTTGTCTGCCGAACTGCTCTTGACAGTGGTCGTCGTCTGAATAGGCGGCGACAGATGATAATCGAATCGTCAGAGGTGTAGGAATGTGACGCTCGATTCTTGTAGGGACCCTCGCGTGGTAGGCCGCTACCCATCAGTTACCCTAAGGGGATGTTAGGATAGCTGGAATAGGCCGAATAGTTCAGGGACGTAGGAGTGTGACTATTTGACAGAAGTAATAACACGTCGCGTGGTAGGCTATTACTCAGGCTATGTTATTCGCTGGAATAACGGCGCCAACCATCAGAGGTGATCATTAACCTGATGGGGGTTTTGTCACGATGGGAGTGACTGTGGGGGAACTTACCACTCTTATGGAGGGGATTGGTAAGTAGATTGTGTCAGAGGTTTAATGTTAACGTGACAGAGAATGTCGTGATTGGAACGACTTTGAGGACCCACCATCCCTTGGAAGAGGATTGGAGAGTTGATTTTGTCAGAGGTTTAATGTTAACATGACAGGGAATGTCGTGATTGGAACGACTTTGAGGATTCGCCATCTCGCTGGAGAGGATAGGCGAATTGAATGGGTTTGTCGTGGTATGAACGACCTTAGTGGATCCGCCCTCCCATTGGGTGAGATAGGCGAATTGGGTTTTGTCGTGGCATGGACGACTTTAGTGGATCCGCCCCCCCATTGGGTGAGATAGGCGAATTGGGTTTTGTCGTGGCATGGACGACTTTAGTGGATCCGCCATCCCGTGGGGTGAGATAGGCGAATGGATTCCGCCAGAAGCTTTCGCCAGAGCGGGTAGAGTAGGGACAGTTTAACCTCATATACCAGTTGGAGGGTTTGAGGACCAGTTTATACTCATGTACTTGTGGGAGTTTGTGAAGAAGAACTAAGGGTAGTACTTCTTCAAGTATTTGCCGTTGATAGGCATCATGATCTTGTCGCCATTGGGCTTGACGAGGCGATAGGCGCCATTTGAATAGACTGTTTCTATTACGAATGGCCCTTCCCACTTGGATTGGAATTTACCCTTCTTCTTGGAGGTGAGAATCATTGGTCGGCGAACAGCTAACACCAGCTCTCCTTCCTTGAAGGCTCGGCGCCTGACTTTTTTGTCGAAAGCCTTAGCCATCCGCGCTTGATAGAACTCAATGTGCTGTTGAGCTTCTAATCGTTTGTCGTCCAACGCCTCGAGCTCGGTGAGTCGTTGTCGGTGGTTGTCTTCCATCATCATCCCTGCTGCCAAGGCGACGCGGAGAGATGGAATTTGGATTTCTAATGGTAATATGGCCTCACAGCCGTATACCAATGAATAGGGCGTGTGGCCAGTCGGTGTGCGAACCGTTGTGCGATACGCCCACAAGCTTTCGCCAAGTTTCTCGTTCCAGTCACGTTTGCTGGTTGAGGTCAACTTGGTTAAAATCTTGATGATTGTTTTGTTGAAGGCCTCGGCCAAGCCATTTGCTGATGGGTTGTAGGCAGTGGAGGAGAGGTTCTGCATTCGGAACTTGTCGCAGAATCTGGTGAATGCATGACTGACAAACTGGGTACCATTGTCATGAATGATACGTCGTGGCACGCCATACCGGTAAATGACGTGGTGTTTGATGAACTTAATTACGTCGTTGGTCTTGACTTCTCTCAAGGGGACCGCTTCGGCCCATTTAGAGAAGTAGTCGGTGATCGCGAGAATGAAGCGATGACCTTTCGCCGATGGTGGGGATATTGGTCCGACTATGTCCATCCCCCACGCCTCGAAGGGCCACGAAGCCTTTGTTGGGTGCAGGTCTTCAGGTGGTTGATGCATGTAGTTGGCGTGAATCTGGCACTCGTGGCAGCGCTTTGCGTAGGCGACGGCGTCTTGCACCATCCCAGGCCAGAAGTAGCCTGTCCTTCGTAGGCGATCCCAAAGTTTGGGTCCGGGTTGGTGAGCTCCGCCGATGCCGTCGTGGGCCTCGCGTAGAGCATCCTGTGCTTCCGCTTTCGAGAGACATCGAAGCAACAAACCGTCGTATGACCTTCGATACAACGTCTTGGTGGTCGAGTCGTAGTAGAATCTCGTAGCACGTCTCCGGACTGACTCTCGCTCCTTCGCATCCTCGGGTAATACGCCGTAAAGGACGTAATCGATGATCGGGAGACGCCAGTCTTCAGCACTGGGCTGATCTGAGACTTGATGTGTGGCGTTTACTTCTGGAGCGTCTTTCAGCCGAAAGGGCTTCCTGCTTGCCACTGTGACCGATTGGATTGTTCCGAATGGTTGAGCCAAGTTGGCCGCCAAAGAAGCCAAGGCGTCCGCATGTGTGTTCTTGGAACGTAGCACATGCTCAATGTGGAAATTCTCAAACGATTCCACTAGCCGGGCGGCCGCCCTGTGGAGTGGGATCAGGTCTTCGTTTCTAACCTCGTATTCGCCGGTCATCTGTTTGACGATGAGCTGGGAATCGCCGTAAGCTTGGAGGTGCTTTATTCCTAGCTCTTTAGCCAACTCGAGTCCGAAGAGTAATGCGTTGTACTCGGCCACATTGTTGGTACATGGCTCTGTCAAAGAGAAAGCTCGTGGTAGTACGTGGTTGTGCGGGGAAGTTAGGACCACCCCCACTCCCGCGACAATAGAGCCATCCGGGGCTGCGCGAGACGCGCCGTCGAAGAACATCTGCCACACATCCGGTAACGAGGTTACGTTGACCTCAAGCGGTTCGTCCGGCAAGTCTTCAAATAAGTCGGTTTTTGTTCCCAGCGGGTGACTGGCCATGAGATCGCATATGGCCTGCCCCTTGACCGACTTCTGGGGCATGAAGTGAATGTCGTACTGGGAGAGCAGAAGTGCCCACCTAGCTAAACGCCAATTTAATGCCGCAGGTTGCGTCATAAAGACTCGAATGGGATTCATTCGTGAGATGACGTGGATTGTCTGGCCAACCAGGTAGTGTCGCATCTTTTGGATGGCGAACACCAAGGCCAAACATTCTTTCTCAACCATCGGGTACCGTTGCTCGGCGCCTTGCAGGGTCCTACTGAGGTAGTAGATGCCTTGCTCGTGGCCGGCATCATCGTTTTGTGCCAAGAGAGCACCCAGAGAGTGCTCCATGGCCCGAATATAGATGAGAAACGGTTTCCCTGAAATCGGTGCAGCGAGGACCGGCGGATTTGAAAGGTAAGCCTTGATGTCCTCAAAGGCCTGCTGGCAAAGCTCGTCCCACACGAAGAAGGTGCCTTTCTTCATAAGCTTGGAGAACGGCTGACACTTGCCTGAAAGATTCGAGATGAATCTTCGGATATAGGCCAATCATCCCTGGAGGCCTCTCAATTCTTTGAGGTTCCGGGGTGGTTGAAGCTCTTGGATGGCTCGCACCTTGTCTGGATCAATTTGGATCCCTTTCGTCGTGACGACGAAACCGAGGAACTTACCACTAGTCATCCCTAAGAATGATTTCGTGGGGTTCATCTTGAGCTGGTGAGCCCTCATGAGTTCGAACATTGTCCTCAAATCTTGAAGGTGGTCGCCGTGGTGGCGACTTTTTACGACGAGATCGTCCACATAGCATTCCACCGTCTTTCGCAGGTGCTGTCGAAAGATCGTGCTCATGGCACGCTGATAGGTTGCGCCGGCATTCTTGAGTCCAAAGGGCATGACCGTGTAGCAGTACACCCCCATGGGAGTTCTGAATGAGGTGTGTTTTTCGTCCTCGGGGTGCATTTTGATTTGATTGTACCCCGAGAAACCGTCCATGAAGGACATCCTCTCGAATCCGCGCGTGTTGTCAATGATGACATCCGTGATGGGGAGGGGAAATTCGTCCTTTGGGCACGCAGAGTTGAGGTCTCTGAAATCGATGCAGATACGGATCTTACCGTTTTTCTTTAGCACTGGAACAATGTTAGCCACCCAGTCGGGGTGTTGTTCTTCTCTGACGAAGCCGGACTCGATGAGCTTCTTTACTTCAGCCTCGATCGCCTCCATGATCTGAGGGCGAAACCGCCTTTGCTGCTGCTTGACTGGCTTGGCGTCTGGGCTTATGTTGAGGCGATGTGTGGCGATCCGCGGATCCAAACCAGGCATGTCCTCGTAATTCCACGCGAAGACGTCGATGTATTCCCGTATGAGGGCGATGAGATCCTCCTTTTCTTGAGGAGGCAGGCTACCACTGATGAATATGGGCTTGGGACTTTCGTCAGTGCCCATGTTCACTTGAAGGATTTCGTCCTCAGTGGGCGGTTCTCGCTGCTCGAAGCGACTACTCCATTGGGCGTTAACATGGCGATCCCATGTCTCGTCATAGAGCGGGAGCTGTTCATCTGTCGCCATCTCGGCAGGGTCCATTGTAGCCATGTTGATCGTGAGGCCGTCGAATAGGTCTCTCACGCTGACATCTGAGTCCCACGCCGAGGTTTCTGACGACTGATCTCCTGAACATGCATAGTCGGAATCTTCGCCGATGTGGAAGCATAAGTCGGACGAGGAGGAGGAGTAGCCTAAGCCTCTCCTAGTCCGGTTGAAATAATTCGAGGGTTTCCCCTTAGGTACGTAAGTAGGTCGGATGACCGTCTTGCGTCTTCGGCCGTAATTGAGGCCTTCTAGACGAGTGAGGTCGTACCCCATGTTGCTCATCATGCGTCTCGCAATTCGACTGTATTGCGAAAACTGGGGTGCTGGGTCTTCGTCTTCGGACTCGTCCCAGAGCGTGCGCAAGGGCTGATCGATCAGGCCGAAAATAATGTCCTTTCGATATTTATTTCGGGCTGGTACAACAAATACGGCTTGCGACGAATCAGCCAGCGATCCCCTCGTGGTGTATGACGAGCGGACCGGCATGTGCAGGGAAGGATCTCGGTAGAGTTCCGACCAGAGGCCGTTGGGTTCATCGTCCTCAGACGTAGAACAAGACGACACATAGGCAAAGTCGGGTTTTTCATTGACGACAATCTTTCCCGCTTGAACAGCGTTGGTTACATGATGACTCTCGTAACCAATTACAATTGACTCGAAATCGTTTAAGATTAGATTGTCGCCGTACTCAGGCTCACTGTCCGCTTCGTTGCCGCTTTCCGGCTCCTCAATCGGCGGTTCGACAGGGTCCTGATACAGCAGAGAGTCGGTGAAGTAGTTTTCGACGCCTTTGAAGGGTTGTCTGTCGGCCACCACCGTCTTCACGCGCTCGTAGTCGTCCACGTACTTCAAACATTGGTGCAGAGTGGATGGGACTATTCGATTGCCATGGATCCACGGGCGTCCTAGGAGCATGTTGTAGGAAGGCTCGGCATCGATGACATAACAGGTCACCTCTGTCTTCATGTCGCCTATGCGGCATTTCAAGCGAATTTTGCCTAGTGGCCGCGTCCCTGTGGCGTTAAAGCCAAAGATGGTTGTGGTGGTTGAGGACAAACGCTTCGGCGGTATCCCCAGATGCTTGATCAATTTCAAAGGCACGATGCTTAGTGCGGAGCCCGGGTCGACTTGGATCCGATCCACTCTCGCCGATCCGACATAACCCGTGAAGTACAGTGGTCGATCGTGAGTCGTACTCTTGATGAGCATATCTTCAGGAGTAAAGGTGATGCACGGGACCCGTCTATCCGAGATCTGGCAACAATTCGCACATTCTTGTTCCGCCTCCGTCTCTTTCAAGAAATGGGTCGAGAAAGCCTCCGAATCCGCCAACGCCTCCTGTAGGGCCTCCCGAGTAGACCTGGATAGTCTAAGGAGGTCGTGCATGGTAATTCGCGCCGGGATGCTTTTCAGTTGTGCGAGCACGTTGAACCTGAAAGGTTGGCGGCTTGAGCTGGGTGCCTCTGGATTAGGAGGGGTTGTGGCGGTTGGCCTTGCGGGAGGTCTTGCCGCGTTCTCTACCCTCGCGGGATATTCTTTGGCGAACTCTTTTCCAGCCCTCGTGGCGAAGACGTTTGTGTCTTCTTCGGAGTCAGTAAGGGTGGCCATCGCTGGGCCGTCTCTGTCCGGAATGGCAGAGACAACGTTGCAATGTTTTCGTTGGGCCTCCTTCGGCGGTCGCGCGGTCCATTGCTCGTCGTTGAGGAGGTCTGGGTGGACCCACATTATCTGCCCCGATGGCAGGGTCTGTGGTACCAAGCCCTTCTCCCGCTGGTTGTGAGGATCGTCATTGGTGACCCTCAGAACCGCTTTGGGGATGGGAATCACCCCCGCTGGAGCATGAACTTCTGGGAGATCTGTTCCAAAGCTCAAGGTGATCATGTTTGTGGTCACCTGCTTTTGAACTTTCTCTTTCTTCAAGACTCCTGCATCGTAGAGGGCCTGGAGCTTGTCCTTGAGGACGTAACATTTGGTCGTGTGGTGACCAAGGAATCGGTGATAAGCGCAGTAGGTCGGGTCACCGGTTTTATCTGCCTCCTCAGGTTTTGTAGCTTCAGGCAGTTTGATTCGACCACTCTTGAGCAGGGTATCGAGCGTTGCCACCACCTGGTCCTCTTTGAAGTCATAGTGCCGTGGGGGGCGTTGTTCGAATTGCCTAGGTTTCGGTTTTGGAGCAGTCTTTGGCGTCGGAGCAGAGTCCACAGCCATGATCTCCTTTCCTCTTGTCCGAGGGGGATTCTTTGGCGCGGCTGGCTCTGCAGCTCCTTTCTTGGGCTAGGGTTCTTCGGCCTCCAACCTCTTGATCATGTTTTCTACTTGCTCGCCTTGACGAACAAGTTCTTTCCACGTCCGGGTTTCTACCGCGCCTATCTTAGACAGGATATGGATCGATAGATTGTTGCGACACATCTCGATAAGCGTCGACTCGGAGACTTGGTCCCGACAGTGGACCGACCGGTTCCGGAACCTTTTGACGAAGTCGTTGACCGACTCCGACTTTCGTTGCTTTTCAGCAAGGAGAGTAGCCATTGATACTTCGGTGTCGTCGTCGAAGAAGCGGGCTAAAAAGAGCTTTTCGACGTCGGCCCATGCTTTGATGGAGCCGGGCTCCAGCTTGCGGAACCATTCAAAGGCCACCCCCTTGAGGGTGCCTATGAAGAGTCGCGTGAGAATGGCGTCGTTTCCAGTAAGGAATCCGGTTTGCGCCATGAAGTAGTAGATGTGCTGCGAGGGCGAGCCCTTGCCGTCAAACTGCACCAAGCTGATCGGCTTGAACTTTGCTGGGTATGGGACCGTGTCCCATTCGACAGGGTAGGGGCGGACCACCCCCAGCTTGTTCATGTTTTGCTGAAGCTTCAGCGCGTTGAGCTGGTCCTGGAACTCATCGAACCTTTTGTCACGGGAGCCATCCCCGGTGTGCGACGTCCCTAGCGACGTCTTGGAAGAATAATCGGATTGTCGATTATCGTCATCTTCCGTTTCCATCGCCGGACGGTGAGGAGGTACCCACTCTCTATCCCCCGTTTGCCGAGGTAAGGGGCGTTGGGTTCTTTTCTTCTTCTTCTTCTTGTTCAGAAGCTGTTCCATCATCTCCCGCAGAGAGTCGATGGTCGCCTGTTGCTCTTCGAGCTTTTGAGCGACCGTCTGGTCATGGGTAAGGTCGGTCATGTGCACCCGCGCCCTCGCGTCCTGACTTGAGTGCGAAGTTTGAGAAGTGGCCGCTGCTGAGTGAACCTCGTCCTCGCGGTAGGAGGGAGGTGGTACGGTGGAGTAGTCAATCCCGCTCTTCATCCTTCTGCGACTACGGGTACGCTGGTATATGCCCTCTTGCTGGTGTTGGGCAAACCAGGGATCGAGTCCCAAAATGGACTCTGAATCTGGGGAATCGGAAAGTGCCGTCTTGCCCTTGTCCGTCATGTTGATTGTGACGGACGAGAGCTCTGGGTCGTCAGTAGCGCGTCTCTTTTGGCGACAACGCCTTCGACGAGAGGTCCTCTGGTGAGAGGGTTGTCGAGAAATTCTCTCAAACACAGAAGGCTTCGCCGTTACTACGCATTAGCAGTCGGCGAGTACTGTGTGGATGAGCCTTTCGCAGTGGCACTGAGGGTTCACCTCGTGCATGGTGCGCTTGCGAATTAAATATTCTCGTAGATCTTCCGTGGGTGGTTGGTGACAACCCCCAGCATCGGAAAGATCACCCGGGTGAGTACACGAAGGATCTCCGGATGTGCTCTCTGGGGCACAATGGGTGGAATGTTGCGGCGTCGGAGTTAGGCGGTTTCGCCTTGACGGGCGAGTTTTCGCGTTTGGGCGAACTCTAGCGCGTAGGCGAGTTTCAGCCCTTTGTTTAGACGAGCTGGCTCGCGACGCGTTGCCTATCTCCTTGCCTTTACGCTTATCCGCCAAGGTCTCATGGCGAGGCTCGCCAGCCTTCGAGGATTCGCCTTCTTGGATAGGTCCCCTTACTTGGGGTGGTTTGTTCGCGTCAGGGATATGACCTGAAAAGCGAAGTCCGCCTGAGCGGGTGGTCCCCTCCTTCTCGGTTAGCGCCCCTGGTTTGGAGGGCCTCCCGATGTTGGGCGAGCCGCCATCTCGTCTCTCGCTTCTTGGGCCTGTATGGTGGTTCAGGCCATTGTGCGAAGCGGAGGTTTGGGTCTTCTGCCCGACAAGCTTCCGTCGTTGCTGTTGGTTAGTTCTCCCGTCGGAGGGGGAACTTGCGTGAGCAGCGGCGGGGTGGCTTGTGCCGGAACGAACTGGTGTCTCTTTCGGGATAGGTGCTACTGAGGGTCGTTTGGCGACCCATTTAGTAGACCCTTTCCCCCTGCTCTCGATATGGGACTTGGCCTCGAGAGCGTTTGGGGTGGATTTCCCTATTAGGACTCCGATAGAGCTTTCTGGTGCGGGAGTTTTGGCCGTCTGAGGTCGGCTCCCGCGCAGGGCTCTGTGGCGCTTGCGGGACGCTTCGCCACCGGAAGAGGAGGAAGACAAGTACTCTTCGTACTTGGCCTGATCGAACTCGATTTCTAGGGACTCCACTGTCGTCCCAACAACAACCTCGTCGAACTGAGCTACCACCATTTCGTTTGAAGAAACAGTTTCTCCCACTGTGGTCGCCATCTTCTGTAGGTGTAAATTTCTGATTTTCCCGGAAAAGGGGAGGGATTTCGTTTGTATTTATAAGAAAGCTTATTACAAACTAAATCAATCTGAATTACAACAGAAGCGGAGGGAATGCCCTCCTTGTTTATATTTGTGGGGACTTTACGGTAGCTACAGGATGCCTCGCCCGGTGCTCGTGCCGGGTCTGCTTCCCTTGGACGGTTCGACCGAGGTTGTTGGAGAGCTTCAGTACTCAGTAGAAGCTCCGGGTGAAAGGAGTTCGAATCCTCTAGTTCGCCGGCGATCGGAGCTCGGAGTTTGGAGATTTTTCGATTAACTGATCGATTCTCTCCTTTTCTCCTTTTTCTCTCAATCTCTCGATCCTTTCTTTTTGGTTGCTGTAGGAAGCTCTTTTTTAAGTGGGAGGGGGACAGTCCAGACGTCCCTTGGACCATGGGATCTGACCATGCACTGTCCAAAGACATCCTATTGTCCCCTGTACAACCAATGGTTGCTTATGGGGCTACAGGTCGCGTCACGTCGTATAGGAGTGGGAAAGCCCCTCCTCGTACTCGTGACAGTGAGTACCAGACACTCGAGTGGATTTGGATATCTCACCGAACGCCGATGGCTCTGACCCTTCGCTCGGGGCGCGGCGCGCTGCATTTATGTGGATGCAGACGGCTCTGGCA
>BQKN01062303.1:111386-143693 GCA_022839385.1 Asparagus kiusianus
TCTTCCTATGTTCGAATAGAGGCGGGAGAACGGACGTTGCGTGTCTGGACGAGCTTCGGATAGCTTTCGGCGCGTCATGGCCCTGGCCCTCCGTTCTAATGGGTGAGGTGACCTGCATTTATGAGAATGCAGGTCGGTCCGGCGTCTGTCCCGTTCGCTTGAATTGCGGGCGGACGTCGGACGGACTTGGGACGCTGTTCCCCCCTCCTGTCGCATCGTGGGAGACAGGGGAGGCTTGTCCCTGGAAACCCGGCTTTCGGCTTACGCAGGCAGACGTGGCTCTCTGCAAGTGGCTTCGGCACACGAGGGCGGGTCTGAGTACTCTCCTGGCGGGCGGATTTGGTTAGTGAGGGCGGATTCGTGTGCCAGCGAATCCGCTTAGTGGCCTAAGAGAAGGTGGTCCTGTTCTGTGGGCGAATTCGTTTGCTAATCTGCCGCGGTAGTTTTTACCGTCTACAGGCACAATATGAGTAACCTGGACTTTATACATGCAAATGAGAGACATGTTGATGATTATTACACATAAATATATCATGACTTTGTTGAGTATAAAATTCAACATAGGTACGCATTTAGACTGTTTGCATTATGAAAAGAACTTGTTAAGGATTTGGAATAATCTCGTAAACAAGGAGCCCTATGTAAGAGGTCGCCAGCTATTTAAGAGGTCACTGAGTTGGCAATATATAGCATGTGAAAAATAGATGACAATATGATATAAGATGGAAATTATAAAAATTTTACATAGCTTAATGGTTTTCAAATAAACAAACCAATTTGGAGAGACCCCTACTTCAATCACAATCATTAATTACCTAATGCATAATTGTGATACATTCTAAATCTAACACTTACTGTATCCTGTATATTACACTCATTTCTAAATTGCATTCACTAGTAGAAAAACGACCAATCTAGATGGAAAAAATTTTCGTCTAGGTTGAATCAAACTAGACGGAAATTTTCCGTCTAGATTGATCCGTCTAGTTTGGGTCAAACTAGACGGAAAATTCCTTTTAGTTTGTGAAACGAGACGGAAAAGTCAACCTAGACGGAATTCCGTCTAGGTTGCATGGTCAACCTAGACGGAATTTCGTCTAGGTTGGGATCAACCTAGACGGAATTTTCGTCGTTGCATGGTCAACCTAGACGGAAATTCCGTCTAGGTTGATAGGCAACCTAGACGGAATTCCTCTCGGTGAACTTCAGCCTAAGTCCAATGTTCAGGCGAAGTGCAGTCTCACAGACAGACTTCAGAACATAACTTACCGCGAAGAACATGTCATAACTTTCAAACCGTAAGTCGGAATTAGACGAATTATATATGAAAATCGACTATCTCGACGAGACGGAGCTGACCAAACCAACCCTATAGGGTTCGGTTTGATTCCTCCGTTTCGCCAAATTCCTTCCGATTTGAGAGATATCTGTGTTTTAATATGAAGAGACCGTCAATTTGTAGTCTCTTTTGCTAGAGCGTTGCAAAGATCGTCACCTTGTAACCTTCGTCTTGGCTCCTTGAAAATATGAGAGTCATCAAATTGTAACTCTCGATGTTGATTGTAAAAGCTGTTGAATTAGAGTTTTTATTAGTTGTTGCGAAGGTCGTCAGATTGTAACCTTCATCGATCCACGTGAAAGTCTTCAAATTGTAGCCTTCTGGAAACCGTCGAATTGTAACTTTCATCATCGGTGTTTGATGAGGATCAGCTATCTGTTGTGATTTTTAGATAGCCTACATGTAACTATTATGAATTTTGATTATATTTGGATGATTGGATGTATTCATGTGTATAATGTAATTCTACATAAAATTGAAAATTTTAAATAATTTTTTTGCTCTAAAAATATCAAACTAGATGGAATTTCCGTCTAGGTTGCCATAACCTAGACAGAAATCCGTCTAGGTTGGTTTTATTACAACCTAGACGGAAAACCGTCTAGGTTGGTTCAACCTAGACGGAAAACCGTCTAGGTTGCTCCAACCTAGACGGTTTTCCGTCGAGATTGAACCAACCTAGACAGTTCTCCGTCTAGATTGACAACCTAGATGGTTTTCTGTCTAGATTGACAACCTAGATGGAATTCCGTCTAGGTTGTCAATCTAGACGGTTTTCCGTCTAGGTTGCCAATCTAGACGGAAATAGGACGAATATTGTGGTGTTATAACAGCGGCAGATCAAAGAAGAACTTTCTGAGAAAAAAAAAGAAAGAGAAAATGTTTCCAAATCCGAATTACATAACCGTCTAGATTGTTTTCCGTCTAGATTGACAACCTAGATGGAATTCCGTCTAGTTTGCACCAATCTAAACGAAAATATTCTAGACGGAGCAAACTAGACGGATTTCCGTCTAGGTAAACCAATCTAGATGGAACTTAGAGCAACCTAGACGGAAATTTCCGTCTAGGTTGCTCATTTTTCTACTAGTGATTCAAAGAAGAAAAATAATCATAATCACCCACTAAACAATCAATGGTTGTAATTAATAAGTAGTAGTACCTCTCAACTTTCTTTTTGATAGTGTAAAAGATCGGAATCCATAACTATAAAACTAAATTTCATTTGCTTATTGTCACCTGAAGAGCGAGTAATGTATCAGCGCCAATACCGGACAAAAACCTACATAGTTTTCCGTATGTTTTCGTAACTGTGGGAATGATATCGGGTATCTTGTCATTCTTATGCGAATTACTTATTGGTATTGGTTTTTGTTTGAATTCAACCCGATCGAGAAAGCCATAAGATAACGTGATCGTCATTTGAAGGTCAAGTTTCCTGTTAATTAAATAACTGAGCAGTGAGCAGCATCCGTGTAAGTATCTAAAATTAATGTTTCTTTCATTTTTGCAATATATAATGTTGAGATGTCCTACGGAATTACTGTAAATCAAAGTTCTATAAAGCAACCTGATGCCATGTCGAAGTAAAGCCAAGCACTTAAGCTAATCTAAATATTAATTTCTCGCATTTTTGCAAATACACATCATGAGTTGTTTTTGTCACCCGAGTCTAGAGTAATCGTGCAGGACATAAGCATTGTTTTACCGTCCATTCTGCCACTGAACAATCTCGTCTAAATACATCAACATTCGTATAAATGTTAAAGTTTTGGATTAACATACATTTGAATTGTGCTGTTTCAATCAATACATCCGAGGCATCCGAGGAAGCATACTATATCGAAGCAACTTTTTTTTCTTTCTGTTAACTGCAAATGACACTAGTAGAGAACTGGGGAATTAGCCGGAAATTTCCGTCTACAATACCCAGCAGTCTATTTCAAATATCGATTAATATATATAAGGTGTCCGGAAATCCATCTAGAAAAGTCGGCCATGGGAAATTCCGTCTAGAACGCTCAGATTTCTAGCAGTGAGAGAACAACTTCATCAGACCTGCTGGAATCTAGATTCGCAGCTGCAACATCTGCTTTCCCTCTAAAACAGAACAAGTAAGTTCCCGCCAAGTAAACCATCTCCACAACCCGAACCATCCCGATCACCACGGTCGAATAGCTCACCGTCCAAAGCACGAAACGATCCCACCCCTTCCACCCGCCCATAAAAAACAACCCTCCTTCCCCTGCGACCATCACCATCGGCTCGACCTCGTCCCTCAGCATCCAGAAGCCGCCCCGATCGCCGGCCTCTGCGCCCTCCTCTCCCCCACCCCCGCCCCCCCGTACACGGTGTTGTCCACCACCGGCTTCACGAAAACCCTCATCCAGTGGAGCATCGTCTCGTAGGCCCCCATCAAGAACGCTGCACGCTCGACCCACATTGCACGGGCTGCTTCTTCGTCGGGAGTAAATATTGGTTCGGTGCCTGTAGAATTAATGGCTGTTCCGATGTTGAGGCTGATGCAGGCCTGGAAGGTGCAGACGAAGGCCCAGGCGACGGGAAGGGGAGGCTTGGGGAGGCGGTTGGTGAGGGATTGGAGGAGGGAGGAGAGGGTGAGGGAGGAGACGAGGAGGTGGAGGAGGGAGGGGGAGGGGAGTTTGGAGAGGAGAAGAAAGGAGAGGGGGAGGAGGAGGGAGAGGAGGGTGGTGCTGAGGGTGTGGAAGGAGTGTTTTAGTATGAGGATGGGATCGAGATGAGACGCCCCTTCTCCTTTCGTCTCCTTGTTTATTGCCATTTTTTCCCTCCTCCTCTGTTTTTCGATGGGGTAAGTGGAGCTTAATTAGTGGGAAAGTTTAAATAGGGAAGGGGAGTGGAGGGAATAAATTGAGGATAGGGGTTTCTTTGTTTTTTCTTTTTTTTTTCTTTTTTTTTTTTAAAAAAAAAAGGATGAGGATAGGGGTCGCGCGCACGATTTTTTGGAGTTGGGTGCATGTATGGCTGATATTGTAGTTTGTTGAGGGTGATCATGATTATGTTTAGGTGACCACCTTGTGTTTGTTGTAAAATTTGAGTTTGTGGCACAAACCTTCGCACGATTCTTTCAATTAATTTTATAAATAAAAAAAATTCTTCGCGCGATTTTATTGTTTTGGGATCGTCTGGCCGACATTGCTCCCATCTTTCATGCTTTGACTCGGCCCTTCAAACCGTTAAAATTCCTATTATATCCTCCATCGCCTCAGATCAGATACAGCCTAATTCCTCAGATCAGTAATTAAATCCCTAGCTTACTGCTTCGAGAAATTCACGAACAGCGAAGCGCTCAACCTCCCCCGGCCCAGATGAGGTCAGCCCCCAAGAAACTAATCTCCCCGACCCACCCGACCCTGAACCTCACCCACCCCACCCCCCCCCCCTTCCCCCGGACCCCCCCCCCCTCCCCTCCCCCCTCCCCCTCCCCCTCCCCCCTCCACTCCCACATCCTCCTCCTCGGCCTCCTCTCCCACCCCTTCGCCCTCTCCTCCCTCATCTCCTCCTACTCCCTCTCCGGCTCCCTCTCCCCCGCCCTCCAGCTCCTCCGAGAAGCCCCCCGCCCCCTCGACCTCGCCTGCTGCAACTCCGCCCTCTCCTCCTGCCTGCGCGCCGGGCGACTCGCCCTCGCCCGCAGCCTCTTCGACGCGATGCCGGAGAGGAACGTGCTCACCTGGACCTGCATGATCGACGGCCACGTCAAGTGCGGCAGCCACGGGGCCGCCCTCCGGCTGTTCCGCGACATGCAGGGGGCCTCGGTCCGCCCGAACCATTTCACCGTGTCGGCCGCGCTCGCCGCGTGCGCGCGGTCCGGGGCGCTCGGGCAGGGGGAGTGGGTGCACGCTTACGCCGAGCGCTGCGGCGTCAGGGTCGATGCGGTGGTCGGGACCGCGCTGATCTGCATGTACTGCAGGTGCGGGCGCGTCGAGAGGGCGGCGCAGGTGTTTGATGGGCTGGGGGCGGAGAGGGACGCCGCGGCATGGAGCGCCATGGTGCACGGGCTCGCCCTGCACGGGCGTGCTGACGAGTGCTTCGCCTTGTTCCGCAGGATGTGCTGCCAGGCGAGTGTTTCGCCCAACGCCGTCGCTTTCCTCGGCGTCATGCGCGCCTGCGTGCACGCTGGTCTGGTTCGCGAGGGGGAGGAGTACTTCGAGAGCATGACCCGCGATTTTGGCATCGTGCCGAGTATCCAGCATTACGGATGCATCGTAGATCTCTACGCACGGTCTGGGCTCATCGGAAGAGCGTGGGGCGTAGTGAACTCGATGCCGATGGAGCCCGATGTGCCCATATGGGGCTCGATCCTAAGCGGGTCTCGCACTCATGGCGATATCGAGATGTGTGAGTCCTCAATCAAGAACCTCATCGAACTCGACCCTAAAAACAACTCAGCCTATGTTCTTCTCTCGAACGTCTACGCAAAGCTAGGACGATGGGAAGATGTTCGAGCGGTGAGAAAACTTATGGAAGAGATGGGCGTCAAGAAAACCCCTGGCTGTAGCATTGTTGAGCTCGATGGGCAGCTGCATGAATTCTTCGTCGGCGATGAGGCTCATCCAGAGAGAAGAGAGATATATCGGATGCTGGATGAGATCATGGAGAGGTTGAAATTGGCTGGATATGTTGTGAAGACTGAGGAGGTGTTGTTGGATTTGGATGAAGAGGGGAAAGAAATGGCTTTGGCTGTTCACAGTGAGAAGATTGCAGTTGCTTTTAGCTTCGTTAAGACAAAGCCAGGGACTACCGTGAGGATCATTAAGAATCTGAGGATATGTGGGGATTGTCATGAAGCCATGAATTTAATTTCTAAGGTTTATGGGAGGGAAATTGTCGTCAGAGATTGTAGCAGGTTTCATCATTTTCGTGATGGGGTTTGCTCTTGTAATGGTTTTTGGTGATTTAGTTAGTAATTATTAGCATGAGATTTATTTGTGTAAAGCTTTGTTTGTCTTTAATCAGAGTTTCTCCTTAAGCTAAAGATCACTTCTTTGTCATTGAATCAAGAAGGAATATATTCAAGATCAGAGGTAAAGATTTCGGATACTAGTGAATATGATTAGAGTGATAGAGAAAATTAAGTTTTTTTTAACTATTCTATTTGCTGAATCAAAATATACAATATCAGACAATTTTTATATAATAGACTTGCTCACAAATGGAATATAATAAAATTCTTTGTAGAATACTCAATAATATATGAAATATGAAAACATTTATATACCAGGGTTTCTTTTTGAGATGTTTATTTAGTTGAGTTGCCTCCAAACCTAATAGTAGAAAAGATTTATATGTGAAATATAACAAAATAATACAATTACTAATTTTACATAGTATTTACTAAATCTAGCTAGTAGAATAATCAATTATCTACAAAATCTATATAGCAAAGTTACATGCAAAAATCTAATAAATGACAAGAGTCGTCTATTATATATCAATTATATGTGAAATTTCTATATACAAGATCTGCATGCACAATCTACTGAAAGAAAAGATTACCATATGAGATCATCATCATTATATAGTATTTCTGAAATCTAATAGAATAATCAGTCTATGTTTATCCAGAACGTAATTATTAGCCAATTATATCATAATCTTTGTTGAATACAAGATCCAAAATTGATGAAAAGACTTCTCTAACAGTCAATTATATGTGAAATTTCTATATGAGAGCGTTTCATACTAAAATATAACGAAAAAGTATATTAATCACAAATCTTTCCATAATATTTACTACAAATAGAATAATAATTTCCTTATAAAATCTTCACACAATATGCCTGCCTACCGAAAATATAACATAAGAAAATATTTATCTACAACCATAGTGACGAACCTAGGATTTTTTTCCCCCCCAAGGGGGCCAAAATACAGCCATCATTGTATGTACCGACTAAAACGTGATATATTATGATAAATTTATGATAAATTTTCATTAATTGTAGTTGGCTTTTCTATAATCACAACTACAAAGTTCAATTTGTAGACCTGATAAATTAACGATACACTATATATTATAAAACTGAAATTTATTTCAAACCATTATAATCAAGAAACAAAGTAATATAATATAATCTAAAGAAAAGATTCTCACTTTAATAAACCAATCACCAAATTTTTGTTTTTCAAATGCAATTATGTAAAAAATTGAAAAAAAAAGTTGCCCAAAAAACGAAAAGAAAAATTGCTAAACAATGATAGCATGTGTAAACCGTTGGACTTGATGTGATTAATTAAATTTGGCTTTAGTTGTTTGGATTATTGGATATAGATTTTTCTTATAGCTTACTGAATATAGATTTTGTAGGCTCATTTAACTCCTAACTAGGCAACAACCATATTTACTTACCACTAGTTTGTTCTTTTATAATTTAGTAGTCAATTATCTTTATGATCGTTAAAGAACAGAAGATCTATCTTTGAAAAACCTACTCATAGAGAGATTTCCTATTATTTCCTCATACAAATTTTAGAAAATTACCTGCTTAAAAAATATTAAGATCCACAAATAAGTAAACAACAATCGCTTACCCAAATTATTGCCTCAATTTCACGCTATTTTTGTTCTACTTGAATATATGCTCTCCCTCCATCCCCCTCTATAATACCCCACAAAAAACAACCAAAGAAAACAAAACCATGTCAAGAAAAAAAATTACATTGGCATGGATTGCCAACGAATAGACACGACAATTATGGCCCATGCCTAATTGCCCGCCCAGCCTGCCCGTCATTCATTCAGCCCGCTTATAACCCATCCATTTGGCTACATTGACATGGATTGCCAACGAATATAATGGGAACTATATTTCACAAAAAAACATCAACACTCTATGGAGGTGTGGGTGAAATTTGCTTATTTTGCTTCTTTCAAGATTGAGGCTAGCTGTTGCAGTGCAGGTCATAAAGGAGCAGCTGATAGGAGTGCTGAAACTTCTACAACTAGTGGGCGATTTTACATGGTGGCTAAAGCTTCTTCCTTATGGCAAAGATGGTGCAGGTGGTGCCATGGTGAAGTTGCTTCCCCAGTTATCCTAGAATGAAGCTGTAGAATTTGCTAACATCCTTTTGTCAAGACTATGATATTTTTGTTTTTATATCCTTTTTGTAATGGCTAAATTATCAGACTGGTATTATTTCTTGATCCCCTTACCACCCGGGTATTATTTCTTGGTCCCCTTACCACCTTGGTATTTTCTCTCACTCTGGTGTTATTTTGCTTTTTGTTCTTCTTCCCTTGGCCCATTGTGCAAATAGACTCAAAAGTTGGTCGTCACTAATGTGGAGTGCATTAAAGGGTATTTAATTATGGTGATTAGGTTTAGTTGAAGCACGCACATGCTCCTCTCCCTCTTAATTTCATTCAAAATTAGCGCAAAAATTAGGTTAGGACTTGAATCAAAGCTCCCTTTCTACTTCACCTTCCTTCACTCCAAATTTCTTGAATATTAATAGTAAGCCCTCTTCAAGTTCAAGCTCAAATTCGGAGAGAGATGGATTGAATCAAAGAATTTTGGAGGACATGCATGAAGGTGAAATTGAAAAGAGGAACTTTGATTTAAGCCTTAACCTAATTTTTTGCTCTCGAATGAAATGAAGAGGGAGAGGAGCGCCTGAGGAGCGCCTCCTTCAACTAACCCTAATCACAAAAAATAATTACTGTTAATACACTTCACACAAGCAGTTTGCGGGTTTTTTTTTTTTTTTTTTTTTTGCTGGCAACCCACTTTTGGTCAATTTGCACAACGAGACGAGAAAAGAAAATGTCAAAATAACACCAGAGCAAGAAATATACCAAAGAAAAATTCCTCAAGGACCCAAAATATGGGACCAATATGGGGGACAAGTGAGGTGTCCCCCTCCTATTGGATAATGAGTTGGTCATCATTAATGATGACCAACTTGTTATCCAATAGGAGGGGGACACCTCACTTGTCCCCCCCTATTGGTCCCATATTTTGGGTCCCTGTAGCAAAGCTCTTATGATATTGATGATGTGAATGATATTATTTATACTACGGTAGAGCTGGGGTGTGGTCAATTTCAAGTAATCAGTTCTTTTTGATGGTTTATAATACTAACTAGGATAGTTTATCGGTGGCTAATTAGCTTATAATACAAATTTAGTGAGTGAGTCTTGTATTGCTCATTTTTAAACTTCATATACTTTCACAGTACTAACCGTTTATTTTACCATGATTCCAAATATAGAACAGTCCACGATATTAGCAAAATGCAAAATGTTTAACCTGCAAGATTGGTGAATGGTGTTAAGAAAAGTTAATTGTGTGAAACTAAAGTTTTCAAATTCGACACCCATTCCTAATTACGGTTCAGTATAGTGTTGTTTCACATTAACGCGTTGTTTATTACACGAGTAATGCTGCGATAAATGTTTCTTAATTAGATATTTGCTTACTACTCATATTAACAGCCCATCATACAATTCCAGATAGCCAAATAAAAAAAAAATGTCTCGCTGCGTAGCCAGCTCTAATCCAATAACAGGACTTGTAAAGCTAGGTATCTAAAACTTCCAAACTCCAAATTTTGACGAGGGTCGGAATTTGTCTGTTATGTCCCTTCAATTTTAGTGTTTATTAATATAAGGGGGTGTTTGTTTGCACAGTTTTGTAAAAAAAAATTCTCAAAATGTCTGACAATAGCAATTTTATAATTAAAAATTTTCTGTAGATTTTCGTAAACGGTTTTAGCTCAAATAAAAAATTACAGAAATATTCTGTAAAATACAAAAAAGTAACAAAATTTACAAAAAATATTTTCCTTTCAAAATGGACGGAAATCACCTAAAAATCTAACACCACATTGACATTTTTCTATAAAGCTATAAATTTAGGGAGTGTTTGGTTCAATTTCTACAAATTATAGAAAATCTTACTATTTTCTATAAAGTTATAGGCCATTTTTTTTGTTTTGAACCAAACAAGCGAATAAAAAATACAAAAAAATTAATATTTTTTAACTTCTCAAAACTTTTCCTATAAATTTTTTTAAGAATTACAAGAAAATCATATTTTAGATGAAAAACATTTCCTATAATTTGTAGAAATTGAACCAAACACCCCCAAAGCCAAAATCTGAACTCGCAACGCATTGTACTTTTAAGATCCATTTTTAAAATTCGTAGCAGGTGAAATGTAAACATACCATATATTAAGATCCATTTATGAATTTGTAGCTGGTGAAATGTAAACTGAATTGTTTTAATACAATATGTTAAGTGATCCTTTCAGCTGTCACAAGTCAGACATAGACCGACGCTTGCCAATATTTCATCTGCTTTGAGACTTCAACAACGTTTACTAATAATTGTTTTCAATTGTAACGAAGTACCTATAACCATAAGAATGCAGCAAGATCCAAACTATATATAACCGATGCAGATTTACAATAAATTTTGGTTTAAAGATGCTACGAATTTAATTTAATACCACCAGAAACAAAAGAGAAAAAAACCAAATTTTAGAGTATAATATTATCCGAGAAACACGTAGGGACATGCTCCACTCCAGGGTTTGGAATAATAATATAACCTTGAATTCAAAATTCTCATCATAACTACTCATGCCAAGATAAAACGGAGATCTACTTACCAGTTCTTTAAAACAAAATCACAAAGTACTAAGACCTCAGAACAAACTACAATGGCAACAGAAACAAGAAAAGGAAAGCACTCATTCTTCCTCCTCACCCTCATTCTCTGCAATGTTGAAGTACCGAAGCTCGTAGACACTGCGATCCTTGTTTGATGCAATGACACGCAACCAATCCCGCACATTATGTTTCTTCAGGTATTTCTTTGTAAGATACTTCAAATACCTGAGAAAAATACAACCAAGAGATGAACAAATTATTAGTAAGGTATTCAATAATAAGAAAGCTATAAGAAATATGATCAGAATGGTGAATTATCTGTGATTTTTGTTTTCTGTACACATGATTAATTAATATCACTAGAAACGCAATGTCAACCTTCACGAAAAGGAAGGTAAGAAAAAAAGGCTCTTCAAATAGAATGGCAGGACAAACAAAAAAAAGATTTACTATAGAAGTGCCTAATACAGCAGAGTAATGTGTAGTTAGTGATAAAGCCATAACAAATAAATGCTAAAAACAACACACTTCTCATATTTCAAAGTAACATGTACAAAAAACAAGGGTCAGAAAATATACTTCTTTAGTATCTTCCACGGATACACAAGGCAAATAGTTGCATGAACTCAGAGAGATTTTCCATGACAACCGTACAAAGTTTGTGGATTGATGCTTGCAAAGTACAAAACATAACAAGTCAAAAAACTTGAAGAACTATTCCAAATACATAATAGCACAATGGATGCGTGCAATACTGCACAAATTCTCATCATCAACCAGAGTGTAAATACAATAGGTGGAAGGGCACTTAAATTTTTACAAGTTTAAATTACTATGACCACAAAAGTTACGATGATACATCAATGAATCCCATGTTATTTGGAAACAAGTCAAAGAAACAATTACATAGCTATGATCAGATAGAAATATATATGCACAAATTAGCAACCGAGAGACAAAAATTATATGATCCCAAACAAGCTCATCAAGAGAAGCTTCAGAGAGTTTGATCCAAAGTAACATAAAAATTACTTCTTAGGTTGCAACTGTACCAATACTTCAAAGAGCACCACTTAGAACAAATCACAATAATATAAACATAGAAAAACATTTAAAGAAAAGAGTAGGTGCTAAAGCAATATAAATAGTAAGAGAAAAATGCAAAGATTCCACCTGTAAAAGTAAAGTAACCTCATTCAGAGATAGTTATTCATCTACAACACTACTCACTTACAGCACGCCTAGAATAATACTTGTCATTGCAATTATTAAAGGTGTTATGAACGTCACGGAAATAAAATTTACTGAAAAAATATTTTGACTTGTCATTTTCAGAAGAGTCCGCTGACATGGTAATATAGTGAAGAAATGTAGCATGTAAGAAGAGATTGCCAAAAAAAATCAAACCGTAGCTGCACAAATTGCATGCAATATGACAAAAACAATGAAACAAGTATCTTAAAAGATGAAAAGAGTAACAGATACTAAATATATCTCTTTGTAATACCAACTATAACTCTTTCCAACAGAACTTGCAAAGAGAAAACGGGCACTAATTAAGAGGATAAGGGCATGCAGGGAAATTACAGTAACAAGCCAACAAATATAAAACCAAAACAGCTGAATACCCCTTCAATGTAACTAATAATTCTATAATTAACTAGGAACACCAATATTGCAATAGTCAAGACGTTCGCACACTATCCTGAGCAACTTGTGGGAAAACCGCTGCAAGAGAAATTATTTTTCATTTCTTATGCTCCCCTAACTTTTCCTGAATTCCAAGCGCATGTAATGTTTTTAAAGGGGCCAAGTTTAACATAATAAGATGGATAATCAAATTAATAACAATGAATGACCAAATTTTAACATAACGATAAATAAAATCAATTCAAATATTGAAGATAATCACTGATCCGTCTTTACAATAAAGCTCACCTAGCACCTTGCCATTGGCTTTCTTTTTTTAATGGCATCTTACGTCAAATATGGTAATCCTACACAGAATGCCACTGTATCATTATACTACAACCCCAAATTCCTTGCTCACAAATTATCCCAAGAACCGTATTGACTCAAATATATTTATACAGATTAAAAAATTAACATAATTAATTCCTACGAACTTCAAATCCAAACAAACAGAATATGTTCCAGTATTCTAATATCACAATATCACGATTCCATAACAAGCAGGCACAGTCAACCCAAATCATTATCCGTCAAAGAGATTCAAATTTCAAACGCATTTCAAAAAGTCCAAGATCCGAGCTTTTACCTCTTGGAGAAGGGGCCCTCCGAGGTGACGGTGATCTTGCTCTTGTCTCGAGTAATGGTTACGGCGTCGCCGAAAGCTCCGGCCTTGCCGCCGGCGACCTTGATGCGCTCCTGCAGGAACTTCTCCAGCGAGGCGATGTCCATGATCTTATCCTCGACTGGCTTCGCGCAGTCGATCACGAAGCTCGACCCCTTCTTCTTCCCGCCCTTTGCCGCCGCCGCTCGACTCATTTTTGGTGTTTTCTCTCTCCCTCTCTCGATCCGCAGCGAATTAGGGTTAGGGTTTTGGAACGAGGAGGGATTTGCTAGTATTTATGTCTGCGATGGGGTGATGATCGGCTGCTTGCTTTAAGATCCTACGGTTCGGAATGAAATGGGCTCTAGCCGCATAAAAGCCCACCAATCTGTATATAGGCAATGGGCTTAACAATTCCGCCTGAACCGGAACACAGTTAATAGTTTCGTTAATTTCTTTCACCTTCGTCCTATTTTCCGCAGCATTTATATACTTCCAAGCCATTTAAAATTAGCAGTTAGAGACGAAAAATTTTACCCAAACATTTTCTTTCATATAGTACTTAAAATCAATTCGCATGTTAGTGTCAAAGAGAATATTTAGGTGAAAGTCTTCACTTCTGACAACAAAGAGGGTAATTTTAAACGGGCAATATAAACGGGCTTCGAATATGTAAACCCAAGTGAAACTATAATGCATGTAAGTGTTGTTTGGCCTAATTTCTTCTCGAGGAACTTTCATTAAATCTTGTTATATCACAAAAAGGACAAATATTCATAAAAATTCATTTGAATGTTCACAATAGTAGATACAGACTTACTACTAAACTAGAATGGCATGTAGATATTTAATGGTTTTACTCAAATTAAGAAATTCTAAATGAAAGATGAACTTATAATTCTAGGGTTAATTGCTGATGGGCCCTATCTATTCTTGTAGATAGACCTCCTGGGTTCTCAACTAGTTAGTTTTTCTATTTAACTTAGTTATGTGTAATGATCATTATGCAAGTTTATATAGTAAGTAATTAGTTTGCGAAGCTCATACGTCCCTGTTAATGAAGCCCAACATTAACCTGAAACTAAGTTGAGAATTCAAGGAGCCTATCTACAACGATAGTGGTATGATAAAGGGGTCAGTCTGCAATTGGCAACAGTACAGGTGCTTTATCAGCAATTAACCATATAAATTCTATTTAGTATGGAAGAACCATACTTCTATCAGTCAACCCGACCTGAAGCCTGAAGCAAGGAAAACATAGTAACAGACTGAATTAAATGAACGCAAAATTTCCTTCTCATTAACAAAAACAAATAGATACACAGCGTGAATGCTTCGTCAAATGATCCGGTAGCTTACCATGCAAAAAAGATTAATAAATTACACAAACTCATACATTGTGAAGCAGCTGAACTATTCTATGATTAATTAAACATGAAAATGACCCAGCACGGAAACTAAAAGCAACAAAAAGCAGCGCTACCATTCTACAATCTCACATCATGGAAATTTGTGTTGATTCGTTAGCTGCAAAATATGAGAGCAGCAAAAGTTGATCAAAAATATAATTTCTTTCTCCAGATTCAGGCCTTCTTGTTAGATTTCCCTCCGGCAACCTTAGCTTTCTTTGCTTTTGGCTTTTGATTACCGTGATTGGGTTCCTCAGATTTACCATTAGGTTCCACCTCCTCATACTTAATCGGCTTGATGATTGTCCCAGCTTTTTTGACCACCTGTTCAACAATAAGATAAGAGCTAAATACACCGATATTTAATTGCGAACATTGATGATATCTAACTATGAATATCAATGATTCAACAGAAGTTTACAGAAATACTAAGTAATCATATACTTCAAGAAATTACCCTAGCAACCAAAACAACTTCTACTAAAACGAAAATAACCACTCTTTTTAATACTTATAAAAATACTGTGTGTTCTATTAAAAATATACATAACCACTCAAGTTAACAGTTATAGAATTACTCCATTTAATCTTAAAAGTTCCAGTAGAGATTAAGGTAAGTAGGGAGGGAGGGTGAGAATTTAATGTTTGCTCATTACAGGTGTCAAAATGGAGGTCAAAGATTACATTACTTGTAACTAGATTTTCCTTATATATTTTTTAAGCGCTATATAAGAATTCATAACTCTAGTAATCCTGCCAGTATGCTATCTATATCAGTTATATCTTCCATGTGTTTCCTTGGATAATCAAGGATCAATGTAAGCTCTTCAACTATTCCCAATTTCAGATACGTAGTACTGCTACTCTTTTCTTCTTTTTTCCATTTTGTCTAAGTTAAAACTTCTCAAACAATTTGGCTTGGCCAAGCTGCAAAAAAATTTTAAAAATGCACTATAATACTCACTGCTGGACGATTAAGCGCATTGACTGATATTGCAGGGTTATACTCTGGTCCAAGTGGCATCCTAATGCTCTGCTCGTATACTTCTTTCGATCTATATGGGAAGGGTAGGGTATTTGCATGAAGTTTCTCGGCCTGCAAAAAATTGAATTGTCACATAACATATACACAAACTGATGACGCCAACAAAAGAATATTAGAAGTACAACAATATAATTTACTTCGACGTATTTTTCATGAACACAGTCTGCGGACGTTATGAATTGGATGATAACAATTGGAGAAAATACTAGATGCATACTGACAGCAGTGCAGCAATAAGAAAACTGAAAGCTTGGGCATGCCATACTAGTATACTACACTAATGAAAACTGATGTACGATAACGGCGCCCAACAGTGTGCAAATCAGAACCTAAACTCCATGCAATATAAACAAATTAAAATATCGGGGTGCAAATGGAACACATGGAGTGGACATAGGCATTACTATTGGGTTTTCCCCCCTTCTCTTCTTGAGGGCACGAATATGAAGATAGATATCTGTCCAGCCAAGGTAACCATCATGCATGTTTAATAAAAATGTTAAAAATCGAATCAGATTCCTAATGGAACCACATACCTACCAGCTTGTAATACAGAATATGACTGAAGTAGGGAAAGAATATCGAAGACTCAAAAGTCCATGTGCCGAAAATTCAAAATTGTGAAGAGAAATGAGGATTATTAACATGCCCCCCACAGATAGAGCACCCTTTCCATGGGCAGAAACTTAAAACCACAGCGGAAGCTTTTACCCCTAAACCTGCTTTAAATTCATGATGGTGGAATCTGAACCTAGGTTGCTCTGGTACCATAGTAAAGTCCCAGTCAGCGCAACAAAACTCTAAAGTTGTAATGAGAATTGAGGGTTATAATTTCATACTCTAACAAGGAAGATGGATTCAAACTTCAATGTTAGTTTGCACGTCATTAGAAAGGTTCTTGATTTTTTCATTAAGGAATATTAAGTATTTCATGAATGTATACGTAGTCAGACATGTTATTGAATGTATATGTAGTCAGACATGTTGTTTTATGTTATGTTTGAAGATTTGAAACATTTTCTTGGATACATGGATATGCTCAGATTTATGGATTTAACATATTGGTGTTCGCATTGTATCTATTAACCATAGTTTACAAGATCAGATACGAAACAGATTTGGATCAAATTATTCCTATACCGTTACATAAACTATCATAAAGAATTAAAAGATGTCTAAAAATTAGGAAGTGCCATCACCTGAACCTGCTATGCATGCCCTAAAGAAGAGGGTGAAGTATGGTGGCATGAAATAAGGCTGAATAGAGGTTCATAAATGATTTTAATTATGTAGGGATTGGTTACAAAATGTACAAAATGTAATTTTGTAATTACAGTTGGTTAGGATTTTAATTACGGCACTATGAAGGAAATGGTTATAAAATGTAATTTTGTAAATTACAGTTGATTAGAATTTTAATTATGGCACTTAGTTATGTAGGAATTGGTTATAAAATGTAATTTTGTAAATTACAGTTGGTTACGATTTTAATTACTGCAGCTGCTGACTAGGTTCATTTGACCTACCCACGTTTCCAAGGCAAAATGAACTACTCCAATAACTTAATAAAAGTGCATAAATGGGGATTTTAAGAACAAGAATAAACATATATAGCAGTAAAAGAGTTTTGACTAAATACTAGAACAAGTTTGTACATGCTTAAAACAAGAAAACTGATGGAGTACGAAACCACATAGTCGCATACTGCTTTATGTGAACATCTTTGGGAATAAACAGAATCCATGAAAATAATATAGAAACAGAAAAGATAAGAATATCAAGTGAAGATTAGGAAGTATAAGGTGAATCAATCATCTCAAAGGATGTATAGTTGGGTGTAATGAGGACAATATGGAGAATCAACAAAGGCAGTGCCAAACCATCAATACATGGACTATTTTTTGAGCGTCTGTATTTTTTTTTCTTGAAACAGTAAAACAGAAAAGGAAAACACCTACAATATAAAGAAGACATGAGTTGAAGGTTCTAAAAAGGGCTTGGTATGACACCGGATGTTCCTCTTGACGGGATGACTCCTCAAGAAGAATTTATAAGTTGGGATAAGGTTGAATTGTTGTGCTCATAATCGTAGAAATTCATCCACAAAATAAAAGTGTAAGAGTAGAACTTATCCACTGACCTTTTTATCAATCTTCTCTGATATAATGACATGCTTAAGATTAGAATCCTTCCTCTTTTTGAGAGCATCTTCCCTCTTCCTTTTAGCCTTTTCATGTTCTTCTAGCATCCAAGATGGAGGTCCTCTCTTTTGTTGGACATTAGTCCATTGACCCCATCCAGGGAGCAAAACTGGTTTCTCAGGTTCAGGATTTTCCTCATTAAGTGCCCCCAGTTTGTCCTTTTCGAATTCCGCTTCCACGTCATCACCAGCAAATGCACTGTGTATAAGATCAGCTTGAGATGGAAGTTCATAATCAACTTTCGCTCCAACAGAATGAATTCCATCCACCATCTCTTCATCTGAATCAGAATCGCTATTTTGATCCATTGCCTACAAATAAAATAAGTAATAGATCAGGCAAAGAGGTAAAATACTAACCTAGTGGCATGCTAGCAACTGTACCTTGATATCCTGACTAGGCGGAGCTGAACCTGCAACTCCTTCAGATCTTCTGTTTCTTGTCTCCAACTTGTTTTCACCTTTCATCTGTTTAGCAACATTAAGTGATGAATACATATTACAAATGAACAAATATCTGAAGAAATGTTGAAAAGATATACAACCTTCTTCCAGGAACCAGAAGCAAATATGGCAACATCATATGATGTTTTAGGACCAGGGTCTTTCATAATGTCCTCAAAGTTCTGCATAACACACCAGAGACATTAAATTGAGACATTAAAAAGGTTCCAACTGTAAGAACTGCAATAAATACATATTAGGAAGTAAAAAAACTGTGATTAAAATGACGGACCTTAAATACAGATTTCTGACCCATATCTGACTCCTCATCAAGAAGTGCTGAACCAATATGCATGTTGTTCACCTCACTTTTAATTTCATGTCTATCTTCATGTTCTTTGGACTCAAAATCATCTTCACTATCACTATTTCTCATATTCTCTGGCTCGATCCTTTTACTAGGTTGCACTGGCTGGTTCTTAACTGCTCCAAATACCTTTCTACCACTTAGCTTCTTCGATTTAGAGCATTCCTCGTCATCATTTTCAAGATGCCCTAATGATGAATCATATTCTTGAAGAGCAAGCCGAGCTTCTTCCTTAGCTGCCTCATTTTGCTTTTTTAAACTACGCTCCTGTGCAACACAAAACAAAGACGCTTGAAAAATCAGGTGCATCCAGTCATTACTTTTAAGGTGGTGACAAGAAAATAGGAAACCTAGGAATCGATGGAATCAATCTGTACAACTCACTCCAACAGGTAAAAGAAAAAAAAATAGATAAAAGAAGTAAATAAAGTACAACTCACTCCAACAGAAATTGATCACATGTGATATACAGACTGATTGAAGGAAGAAAATATCTCTTAAAGAAGTTTATTCTCATAACTATCCAGAGTCTATTGAAGAAGAGAAGAGAAACCCGTGCTTTGAGAAGGAAATTGAAAATAACAAAAAGAAGAAACGACACTAATGTTTTCCCCCACGCATAAATTTATGCTCATGAGTTTGCAAAAAGAAACTAGATACTTTGCCAGCTGTAATAGGAACCGCTTCAAAGATGGAATAAGTACTACAGGTTTCAAAAATAGAATAAGTACTACAGAGAAACAAATCCCTCCAGGAAAGATCAAGTGTTTCTTAACTTGTTCTGCAACTTCAGCAACAAGAGAATCTTTTCAAACCCCTTGAATTTTATTATCTCTATCCACTTTGGTGGAAGCAGCAATAGGCACAAACAAAGAGAAGGATAAATCATTGAACGTCCACAGCTAATATGGTTTAGAAGGAAAAGTTATAAAACTATCGCTAACTGCAAGAAAGTTCATATGTTAAATCATCAAAATCCTCTTAAATGTACAGACAGCAGAAAGATCATCAACATAACTTCGCAAACAAAAAAGCTGATTACATAAAATATGATCTGGAACCTTACAGTTAATACAAAGGATACAGATAAGTACTGAAATTCTATGATCAAATTATAAGAAGTCCGAAAGGTCTTCCAACCAAAGGAATAGTAGTGGAAAAGCGGAGAAGCGAGCATCATAAAAGCAGCCAACATAATTCATTATTTATAGTAAATTAGTAAGTGAAGGTTTCAATCAAAGATTCTGAACTAAAAAAAAGTCCCTAACAAGGCTAAAAAAGCAATATATTAATATTCAAAGCTTACCATGAAAGGTAACGCAAGAAGTCCAGATTTTGGCTTCTCGTCTTCTTCCTCAAGAACCTTAATTGTCTTCTCCTTTGCTCTATTTATGATCTTTTTAGCTTTATCGTTCTCTTCTCCAGGTGAAAGCTCAGCGTCATCGTCATCCACATCATCATCACTACTTTCATCACTGCTACTACTGTCTTTCATGGAATTCATTTTCCTAGTCAGAAGCACATGTTGCTGAAGTTGTTCGGTTATGGCAGCTCGGGTGCCTTCATCTTGTGCTTGCAATCCACGCTTGATTTTACGTTTTGCCCACTGTGAGGTGTTTTTGTGTTTCAGGGTCATGCGTTCCTGAACAACGTAGAAGCAGTTAATAAATCAGAAATAAAACTTGCGTAGTGGAAACAGTGATAACTAGATGATGACAATCACCTGTGCCCTTTTGAATTCTTGTTTCATAGCAAGTTCTTTGGCAGATTCAGGATCCATTTCCACTCCAGCGGCTGCTGCTTTCAGTTTTTCTTTTTTAAGAATACGATGATACGTCTTGGACTTAATCTTTTTAATATGTTTTGCCTTCATTTCATGACGGAAAAGAAAACTGCGCATTTTTGCAAGTCGATTCTGACGTTCTCGAACATCCTCAGTAGAAAACTGCGGAAATATTAGCAAAAAATCTTAAAAGATAAAGCTTGCTTGTCAAGAAACCCTATTCGCTTTGATATCATACAAAGATTTAATAGACAACTCCTAGGATAACTGTATACAGGCAGAAATTGGCAGTATATGTAAAAGTTTTAATTAAAAAGGGTAACTCTGCCCTCGATGCTGAAATTGAGTGCTGACTGGTGATCCTCAAGAGGTGGGAAAATTAGGCCTTAACTCGCCCTTGACACCTGTATTAATATGAAACCTTAAACCTACAAATTAACAGGTTGGCCACAATTATATTAAGTCAACTAGAACAAAAGATAAAACTGCATTTGTTGAAAGGAGGTAGAGTACATGGTGACACATAAGAAAAACAAAGGTGCAAACAAAATATTGAGGAAATTTAAGAGAAAAACATTGCAGACCATGTGTACTAAAGACTGGAAGCAAAAAAAAGAAAACTAATTAAGGACCTGAGACTTTAGAGTAACCTAGCACAAAAACTAATTAAGGACCTGAAACTTTACATATTAAAAAAAAGGACCTAAATCTTTAGAGTAAGCTAGCACCTTGCGATATAAACAATAAACCTACCAGAATTCACTTTCAAGACAAACACACAAAACAAGGAAAATTGTGGTTACGTTTGCATTGCATACACATGCAATGAAGAAAAATACATAAAACGTGAATAAATAAGAAGGAAAACTAAAACAAACAAAATAATGTATTTTCTTACTAAGATGCCAAACAGAAGGCAAAGCGCTAAATAGGTGACTCTTGGGTAATCAATTTCTTTGTGAAAACTGAATGCATGCTCATATTTCTAACAATTTAGTTTTTCATGACTGCACAAATATATTTATATGGACTGCCACTTTCATAAGAGAAAGGATCCACTCCAAAGAAACCCTTATGTTAAATCTGAAATTCAGCTCAGTGATGTATTCACCAAAGAACTTCAGTCAAAAAGATTCATTACATCATAACCATGCTGTGACTGTCAAACAATACAAGGGGGAGTGTTGGATTTGCAGAAACTCCATCCCTTTAAATGTCAAAAAGTTCTTTTAAATGCAGGGAGAAATTTGGAGGAAAAAAAGATTCTTTTCTCTTTTCACTCAAAACAGAAATTAGAGGTTCCATCTATTTTTTTTCCCTCCTATTCATTTTGCGTCGATCCATTGATTCAAAAGCCATGATGAAATTATAATAACATAAGTTTTCTTGGAGACTTATGCATGAGGTTTTGCTTACAGAGGGAAACCGTACCCCTTTACGTGGTAGGAATAAGGTCGTATCCAACATTAAGAACAAGGCCTGAAAGAAGATATTTTAGTACCTCGATTCACTGAATGTGAATTAGAAGGATGCTCATATAAATTAAGAAAAAACAAAAAAAATGGATTATAGCACACAATTTTAGCATGAAGAGAAAATTGATCCAAATTTCTACAATTGATATAAGCAATTTCAGCAGACCGTCACCAAAATGCATACCTTGTTAAGCTCCAGAAGTTTAGCACCGTCTTTCAAGTGAGCTTCTGCAACATCCGGGTTCCGAACCAACACAGCCATCTTCTTCTCAAACTCAGTCCTCGGTTCAAACTCAGAAGCAATTGCACCCACGGTAGGAACTCCCACATCAACGTCCTCCTGAAAATAAAGAGTAGGAGCCTCCCTGTTCCTCTTAACCAATGGCTCCCACTTAGTAATGTCCTTCTTCGAGTGCTCATAGGCCACTTTTCTCTCTAACTTCTCCCTCTCAACCTTTGGCAAAGGGGCCTGAACTGTCATCGGCTTACTCTCCAACTGATGCAATCTCTTTCTAAGCTTACCATATCCCGATTTCCCATGAAGAGGGTCCAAAAGATCATTAATTCTGAGTTTCCCATCACTAAAATCCCCTTGCAAATCCGACAAAACCACTTCTCTTTTCTCTTTTCCTGTCAAAAGCACCTCTTACTAATCACCATCGTGAAAAGATCAAAATTTTAACATAATAAGCGACACTAACTGAAACATTTCAAGGGTAAATTACAGAATTCCCTCCTAAGGTTTGTATGATTGACAAAACATTCCTCTAACCCTAAAATTTACACCTTATCTTCCCCCTCTTATAATTTAGAAAAAATCAACTTGGATATGAATACACAATATCATAGCAAGTGACAGTATATACAGTGGAAGAGCCAGGGGCAGGGATGGCCATTTCCCCCTGACTATTGGGAATTTTTCTAAGTATGTATAGTATATGGTAGATAAATTTATTTGTGGGCTAATTAAGTTAGGAATGCAAATGGAGATACGTACAAAGTCCGAGCAACTTGTATGTTTCCTGCATGAGCTCTATCCGAACTCAAACAATCCAGTCCAATACAAGACCCAATCCCTGAAAAGTGAAATTGAACCTACAATCGAGACTGCGCGATTCTCATTTGCAAAATACGTTTCTGTTCTAATTCACCAAAACCCAATCCTCATCTTTTTAGTTCTCAAAAGCATCAAGAACCTCATCGTCAATGGCCCATCGCTCTGCTTCTCAATTCATCTCAATTCCTCATCCAATCACCCATCAACAAGGTAAGTTTGAAAGTAGAAATCCTAATTTTGACTATATTTTTTCTTACCAGTTTAATTATCAGTTGATTGGAGCAAATATTGTAACCTTGATATGATAATTGTGATCTAATTATTACAAATTATTAGCGATTTTGTTTTCTAAAATCCTAAGCTCATCTTGTAGGCAAATTGGCATTTGTCAACCTGATAATATCTCTATACTTAATCTCTTACATTCATATAGAATGTTAGATGCATTTTGAACCATTGAAGTACATCGATATCCAAGCACATGTGGCCTACAATAATATTAGGCTTGGTGATAATGATTAGTTGTAGTAGTGACTTGCTGGATTAAGAATTTGAAGCTTTGACGCATAGCAAAAATGTTAGTAGTTTTTAATATTAGTTCTTTAAATCATTAATATTTTGAAAATAGTTCATCAAATTGTTGAAATTGCTATTAAGCTCCTCAATCTTATATATTACAACTGCTACTCTTGAAATAATAAATGTCATAGTTAAACTGTTCCCTTTATTTTTAACGGTAAAACTCATAGCATATTGTCAATCTGTCAGGTCATCAAAAAGATTAGAATTTATAGCAGGATATTAGTATCTGCCCCCACGCCCCCCCCCCCCCCCCCCCAAACCACCCCCCAACCCCACCCCAAGGCCCACGGCAAAAAAACAAACCCCAGCCACCCCCCACCCCTAAAAAAACCCCAATCCCACCCCCCAAAAAAATATTGCCTTCCTCACGATATAAACTCACATATAGACATCCAAAATATAATGATTATTGCACTGAAATTAAAAAATGAGGAGGGGTCACATTTAAAAAATTTTGTCAATAATGCAACCTCGGTGGATTTTCCATAGTACCCAATTTTCAAGAACTAGAGATAAATCTCACCGTCAAAAGCTTGGCTTGGCATCCCCGTGATCCCTTCAAGCATCCTCAAATGTTTATCTCCTTCTTCATCATCGTTATCCGATTGATCCGATGGTATATCCTCATCATCATCTGAAGGCACATCCTCATCCTGCACAATTCATTAGATTCCCAACAAATTTTCAATATAAAAAGGGGAAAACTCAGGAAAAACATCCAAACCTTGAAGTCTTCGGGGAGCTCATACTCGTAATTCTCAACGGGATCGTATCGCCGATTCTTCTTCGTCTCCTCCTGCGCCATCTCCTCCTCATACTCGTAAAGATCGCCGGCGACCTTCGCCTCAGCTTCGTCGTTCGGTTCGGAATCGGAGGATCTAGGGTTAGGGTTCAGGCGGTCGAGCTCTTGGAGGAGGATCGAAGGCAAGCGAGGTCCTGACTTCCTCTGCTTCTTCTTGCTGAGTTTGGTGTCCTCTCTCTTGGGATTTTTCTTAGATTTCTTGTTAGTGGGAGATTTTGAGGGGAGATTGCTGGGGTTTCTCCTCTTCGTCATCTTCGATTTCGATTGTTTCTCTGTCATTTTTACAGAGATTTCTAGGGTTTAGACGGCGAAGAATGAAATAAAGATTTCTAGGGTTTAAGCCGCGAAGAGAGGAGGAGGACGAGGGTAGTTTTGAGAGCCGGCGGGCCAAACAAATACCAAGGTAAACCCGCGCTAACCGGCCCGGTTCAAACAAGCCATAATTTTCACAAAACCCCTTGAACATTGGGTGCCCCTGAAAATTGTTTTCCATCACGACCCTGACCTTTGGGGAGTCTTACAAAATACCCTCAAACAGTCAAACTTTCAAAATTTAACAGAACTCCCTGACTGTGCTCGTTTATCTATTAAGACTATTGAGGGGTCCACGAGAAAAGTTGGAACTTTTAATGGGGCTTTGAGAGATTCCCCACGTTCAATTTTAAAGAATCTTCTTACTTGACTTTTCGGGATAATTTTAAAGAATCCCCGCAACAATGGGTGTGTCATGCTACTTTAATTGTAGTAACCCCCTCAGCTATTTAAGTCTAGCAACTCCCCTCAACCATTTCTAGTATGTGGTTGATTGAAATTCTCTTTAAGAGTGAAACTAAATTTTATTATACTGGATTGAATCTAAAATTTCTTAAAATATGAATAATCTAATTCATGTTTTTGTTTGCCACTTTCGATTGAATCACTAGATGGGTATTTTTAATAGGACCACATTTCCAATATGTTATTTATTTACTTTCACTTTCGATATTATGGTATTAATATGAACATTTAACGTCAATTTGATATTATTTTATATAGGAAAAATGATCTGGTTGATATATTTCATAAATAGAAAAATAACCATATTTGTATTAAGTTTGATGTTTAACACTACGATATCTATTATATTATCAGATTAGTATTTTATTTTGACCCTCGTTATCAATTTCACATAAAAAAAACTTTATTTTTCCCCACATTATAACGGGTTAAGTGTATATTCAATATGGAGGCTAGGTCGGTGGAAGAAATTTTCCTAATAGAAAAATTATGGTTCTCATCGCTGACAAGAAAAATAGTCTTAGTGGTAAATGAGGTTGATGTATAATACCTTAATATACCCATAGCATTTTAGAATATTCTATTAGTAAAAAGGGTTAAAATAAAATATCATTCTGATGATATACTATATTGGAAAAGCGTCTTACTTAAAATGCCAATTTGGCAATTTAGCCCTTCCAATTTCAACCGCAGGAGCCAAAAAAAAGTATAGTAAAGAAAATTTCAAACTGAAAGAGACTCAGGGCCCGGTTTAGCCCAACAATAGCATGACCAAATTTTCACCCTTTTTCAGAGAACCCAATAATATATCTGGACGTAGACCAAGTTATCACACCAAGTAGCTTATTCTTTGTAGAAAGGTTCCGTAGATATGGGCCTCTTAAAACTGGCCTCTTTACAAACTGCAACTCCTTATTTGGAAACAATCAGTATTGTGTGTGAACCGGCCCAAGACCATGCGTTTAAGCTTATTTTGAAGCCATTTGCAAATAAGCAGTTAAGTAACTTAAGGGTGTGTTTGGATTTCAATGGGGGTTAAGGGAAGTTAAGGGAAACTAGGTGAGAGAATGGAAGGAAGGGAAGGGAGTTTCCTTTCCATTGGTTACATCCCAATTTGGGGGGTAACAAATTTTATACTATTAGGGGTGAACCAAGGGGAACTAGGGTGAATAACTTCACCTCCTAAATGTTCCCAAACAAGGTGAATGGTTCCCCTAACTTCCCTTCACCCTCATTCCCCTCAATCCAAACAAGCCCTAAAACGGTTTAGTGGAACAAACCTTTTATGCCATAAACAATATCATATCATATCTCATTCTTCCCTTAAAAGTACGAATTCGAGAAAAGCTTTCCATGGTCAATATTATCCTTCATTATTTTGAATATATCATTTAAATATTAATCTATCTTAATCATAATTATATCCTATCCTAATCACATGTGAACTACCTACAACTTACCAATTTAAAAAATTAAGATTTATAAAACACATAAAATAGCTACACAGTATTAGTTTGTTAAGATAAAGAACCGACATGCTATAATATACGAAGTATTACAAAATAACCCAAAAAGTTTTAAAATTTGTACAAAATACTCTCAAAAGTTTAAAATTATATAAAACATTCTGAAGTTTCAAAACAAAAAATACCAAACAGGATATCTAGAAATTAACAGCAGCCTCTAAAGAATTTAAAATATGCAATTAAGACATTCAATGTTTTAAAATTTATAGAAACATCCTTAAAAGTTCAAATAATAAAAAAACAACGTAAAATTTAAAAATATCAAAACTTGCAAGCAACAAAGATGAATTCAAAGGATTGCTATTAGGCACCTGAATTTTAAAACAATAAATTACCTCAAAGTTATAAAAATTATGGAAAAACTCATTTACAGATTAAAAATCACAAGAAACCCTAAAATTTCAAAACTCATAACCAATACATATCAAATCTAGAAATTATCAACAAACTACTGGAAATTTAAATTTTATAAAAAATAATCCAAAGTTTTAACAATTGTAAATAACCCTTTAAAATTTAGAGTTGCAAAAAATATCCTGACATTCAAAAACTTACCACTAACAGATAAAACATGAAAATTACAAGTATTCAACTTAAAATTTAAAAATTTTTAAAAATAATCTCGAAGTTTCAAAATTTGCAAAACACGACCACAAAAATTCAAAAACACAAAAAAAAAAGACTAAAATTTCAAAACTTAGTGTAGAAAAGAGTAGTTGTTAAAGTATAAAAAATTTAACTTTCAATTTAAAAGTTTACTATCACTTGTCAGCATCTAATTGTAGCCTCATTTTATGAAAAAAGATAAAGGTGAAGAATGATTGATGTTAATTCAATAAAAAACAAAACAGAAGGAATGAAAAGACACTGTTTTCTGAATATTTTATAGAATAATTTATTTTTTAAGTAAATTATGAATTTTTAGAAGGATATTCATGAACTTTTTTAGTTTTTTATACTTATGTAGATGCTTTCATCATTTAAAAGTGTATTAGAATTAGCAACAACATTTAGTTATGTTTTTCAAGGTATAGGAACAAACTTCATAATCTTTTTGTGCTATTTTAGCACACTCTTAACCAATCATCTTATCTTATTAGTTTTAATTATTCATCTTTCTTTTATAATACTATTTTTTCAAGTGTTTCTCATTTACGTAACACTATACTTTTCCAAGTTAAGCTTGATTTTATGTTGGTCCAAATAACATGATAATTCAAGTTAGCTGCGGGTTATATTTATTTCCTATTAATTCAACTATCAACATAAAATGTAAATTGGATGTAGCTCATTTAAACGAACATCAAATAAAATAATACTAAAGTTTAGAGACACAAGCGAGTAAAAGCTATCAAAGAGGGAACTGGGGAATAAATTTTGTTAAGGAAATAAACCAAAAATACCGAATTATGGTATTTAACCACGTACATTGCACGTGCATGAAACCTAATTTAAAGAAAACTACCACTTCAGTCGTGTGAACTTCATTTTTAAAATTTCAGATGTTAGAAAAACTTGAAAATATTTTCATACTACGAAAAATAAGTGAAAATGCACTTGAAGAATTGACAAAAAATGCTCTCTCACTTGGAAACTTAATGATAATAATCTGGCAATCTAAATGCCCCTCACAATTGAAAATTAATTTCCAAAAAAAAACCTGATAAACTATCTCATGCTCTACTTACAAACGCTTTCCCACACTGTGTCATGTACGTAACACGTGCATCGGAAATATGTTATCATTTTAAGTCAAGGCTCCAGCTAGACAAATAATTGGAACAAGACTTAAACCGATTTCGTTTCGTGCCTTTAACTTTATTATTATTATTATTACTTAAACTGAGTTAGGAGCCCCCTGCCATCCCCCAACTAAGCTAGTTTAGAGGTAAATCTCCAGCTTGCCATATTGATCCGTAGTTACACGCTAAACTTGGATTTTAAGCCCTCGATCTGTCAAAACAAGGTTTAGGAAATTATCATATTTATTTCATTACACTAACTCGGAAGTTAAAAGAACATGGAACTTTCAATGAACAATTTGTTAGGTCTCTTGTTTTGATGATGATTTACAAACACCATTATTGATGCTAATTGCTTATTGAGTAATATTATGCAGATTATATTTTGTCAAGTAATATAGTACCACTGTTGGCGGTTGATTGGAATTAAGCTTAACGACGACATCCTTCGGAGGTTGGAGGAAATCGGAATGAACCTTTGTACAATTCAAGTCAAGATTCAACATGGCTTCATCCGCAACCAAGACGAACTATATTGAAGATCATTACTTGGTATAGTGTTTTTAGGTTTAGGTGTTTACTTTGTGTGTTTATACTTAGAGCTCAAATTTCATACACACACATTTGTTTTTAATTTATCGTTTATTATGATTTATCGCCGTTTTGGATTATAGACTTAACAACATGATTTTATATCTTTCCTCAAGTCTATAAATCTATTTTAAAGTGTTTAAAAACTTGTTTGAAAGAAATTCGTCAAAATCAAGTTTTAACAAGTTCGTATGGTTTACCGATTTGCAAAATAATATGTTGTGAATTAATGATTTAATATAACTGTTGTATATCTTTCATAAAGCCTATTAATCCATTCAAAAGAAGTTTCAAACTTGTTTGAAATCATTTTGTCAAAATCAAGTATTTTAAACGAATTCATATTTTGACCGATTTTGTAAAATGACGAGTTTTTACAAATGGTAAATGAGATTTTAAAATTTTCTTCTTAAACATGTTTGTTTTTATGTTTATAATCATTCCCCAAAATTTTACTATTTTAGAGTTTATTTGTTATTTTATTTTGAATTTACAAAATTAGATTTTCAACTAAAAACTTTGTGTCTGGAAGTATCCGTTTCCGGTCGACTGGGTTTTACCCGTTAGTCGACCGGACAGAAGGTCTGTTTACAGACCCTGCAGACATTCGGTCATCAGTCGACCGACACACAATTTTCGGTCAACCGATGGCGTAGGTTCAGTCGACCGATACAACATTATCGTTCGACCGAATGAAATTGAGACTTTCAAGTCTGCCAACGGTCATCTAGTCGGTCGACCGACCATGGTATATCCGTCGACCGAAAGTACTGCAACAATTAAATTTTCAGACTCCGAGATTTTGGGGATTTTGTTGGTTTTGATGATTTTCTTGGGTTTTAGGCTATTATTTTAAGTGCTTATATATATATATTCCAGCCCCCATTTGTTCAGTAACCAAGCAAGTAAGAAAATTTCTTTGAGTTTGTGTTTATTGTGTGTTTTGAGCTTAAACTCTCATTCTTCTCAATCTTGGATTTACACTTTCAATACCCACAACCCCAAGCTTCATTTGCAATCTCTTAATCCTTGCCATAGGGGTGTTGTAAGGGAGATTTTTCTATCTTATTCTACTGTGTGGAGAGCTTGATCTCGAGGAGATTAAATTGTGTGGTTGTGAGATCTCGGGGGAGATCATTGTGAAGAAGTTTTGGCTTCCAAATTAGGTGTGTTTAGTGGATTACTATTGGGAGAGGTGGCCGGGGACATAGGTCGTGAGGACCAAACCTCGTGAACACATCGGCGTGCAATTTGGGTAACTATTCTCTTACTCTCTCTCTCTCTTATTTATTGCCATATTTATTATTTTTGTTTGGTATTGCATTGAATTTCATAAATTACACATTTATTGTTTGATTATCCTATTGTAGGCGTCTAAAAATGCCTATAAGTTCCCGTATACGGCCCGAGACGAAGAGAAGGCGATAAACATCGTCATCCAAGTCGAGAAGATTCAACCGAGCGGCCCGCATACACATTGGTCACCACCAAGTAGCCCGTACGCTCAACGATCACTGGAATGATGAACCAGGTGTCCCGTGCGCTCACCGACTATTTCTAATTGGCCCGTGCACTTATTAGCCAGTTCCAAGTAACCTGCGCATTCGCTGGCTATCGGAACGGCAAGCCAAGTGACCTAAAAATTAGCCCAGCCACCGTCAAAACGATCCGCACGTTCACGAAATGTGCAAAAAGAATTGAGGAAGCATACCGGTCGGTGAAATAATAAGATACATACAAATGACGGAACGAACCGAACTCTAGAAAACCACGAAAGTCTCTGGCGATCGGAACGCGTCGAAATGATCTGGTCAGACCAGTGGCTCGGCCACAGGCCAAACCACCATTTGGTGGCTCGGCCAAGGCCGAGCCACCACTTGGTGGCAAGGTCGAGCCACCATTTGGTGGTTCGGCCAGGCTGAGCCACTTCGGTGAACTGGCCAGAATCGGTTTTTTGGTTCTTTTGTGGATTCTTTCGGATTTGGGCGTTCCAACTGATCTAATACAGTGGTTATGATGTTGTTAACTGAAGATAGAGGGGATTCCTTGTTTTTATCTGAAAAAACATCAACCAAGCCTATAAATAAGAGTTCAAGTGTTCATTTTTGGAGGATCTGGAAATCAAGAGGACGAAGTGCTATCAAATTGGAGATTGGAGCACGAATTTCAGAGAGTTAGCAGATCTTGACGGAGTTCTTCGACAAAGTGAGAGTTCGAGAGATCTGAGACTCATCCCCCTTTCCTCCGGATTTAAGCTTAGTCTTAAATCTCGAGAAGAGCCGTGATTTTGCTTAGTCAAAATCACCGCTACTGCAATCACTTCCTTCGTGAAGCGAGAGCATTGATCATCCAACTTCTGCTCACCGGATCTGATCCGTAGGCGGTCCACGGATAAACCCCAGCACCGACAACGATCCCGCACAAACAATAGGCGATAAACTTCTATTGCGTGTAGTTTAAGAGAAAATTATAACTTTTGATTTAAAAGTCTTATAAAAGGCTATTTTTTCGAGTTTGTTGTAAGTGTTTGAAGCTGTAATGGACTCATCAAAGAAATTAATTTTCCACCAAACACCTATTCATCCTCGTCTAGGATAATTTTACAATTTAAGTGTTAATGACGGGAAAAAAAACCTTTTTATGGACTAATAAACAAAAGTCACAATGAAGATGACCCTGAGGAATGGGCTATTTAGAGTATGCACATTCAAAAATATGAGTGTATATATATTCAAAGTTCTTAGCTAATATCCTTAATTGCTCGTTGGATATTACTCCTTTTAGCTACATTGGCCTTCCCCTCAAGAAGGGGACTCTCGCTAGGAAGGATTAGCAACCACCTTTAGATTCTTTCACTAAGAGGTTATCTAAGTGGAAAAGCAAAACTCTATCAATTGGTGGAAGATTTACCCTAATTAACATTGTGCTTTCCTCTCCCCTTATACTACATGTCCTTCTTTAAACTTCCTGGCTAGCTTATCAAGCGTATTGACAAAATCAGGAAACAAATCTTATTGGGGGAGATGGGTGCTCAAAATATCAGTAGCTCAAAGTGTCTAGTGAGATGAGATCAAGTATGTAAACCTAAAAAAGAAGCGGGGTTAGGAATTCTAAGCTTGTCTATTTTTAATCAAGCTCTCCTGTCTAAATGGATATGCAAATTCTCTTATCACAACTCTATGGCTAGCCATGTTTTCCATTCAATCTATTCAAAATAGTATTCC
>BQKN01062303.1:172566-196518 GCA_022839385.1 Asparagus kiusianus
TCTGAAGTTTGTAATGAATCACGCAATGAAACAATCAATTTTCTCCGTAAACATATACGAATCCAAGTTTTCCGGGGACATACTTCTCGAAGAATTCTTTCTGAGAAGTAGCATAGAACGACGCTCCTGAATCTAACACCCAAGATTCCTCCTTGCTCTCCAAAGAGCATATCAATACGTTATCTTCTCCTGAAGTGGAAGTGACATTCACCTATGCTTTCGCTTCCTTCTCCTTCTGTGCACTCTTGTACTGATTCTTGTAATGTCCTGTCTTTCCACAATTCCAACACTAGATAGTCTTCGAGCTGTTGCTTGGATTCCTTGACTTGGACATCCTATCCTTTGATCTACCTCTGTAGTTTGATCTGTCTCATCCTTTTCCTCTGATTGAATTTCTACCTCTTGACTCTGTATGCAATACTGAAGAGGTTGTAGCTTCACCCGACTCTCTCTGTCGGATCTCCTCACTGAGAACCAGATCACGAACTTCGTCGAACTTCAACTTGGTGCTTCCCGACAAGCTATTCACTGTCGTGATGGTAGGGTTCCAGCTTTCTGGTAGGGAAGACAAAAGTATCAACGCCCAAACTTCCTCATCAAACTCAATTTCAACTGAACTTAATTGGGTTGTGACCGTGTTGAGTTCATTAAGGTGTTATGCTACTGACGCGCCTTCCCCCATTCTCAGATTGAATAACAGCCGCATAAAATGAACTTTGTTCGCGGCTGATGGCTTCTCATACATATTTGACCCGCTGTGGTCTTCTCCTTCGCTATGTTGAAACGCAACATTGCGAGTCAACGTCAATCTGATAACTCGGAGGGCTTGTCTATCTAGAATGTTCCACTCATCTGCCTTCATAGAATCTGGCTTCTTCCCTAATAGTGGTTGATATAGATTTTTCTGATACAGATAATCTTGTATCTGTATTTTCCAGAATCCAAAATTTGTTCCATCAAACTTCTCAAGTCTCATTTTTCCTTCATCTACGGCCATGGCTCCCACTTGAATCTGAATTCCTCTAGATCGTTTCACGTTCTGATATCAGTTGTTGGGAATTTACCCACCGGGGCTACGCAAAACCCCTAAGACAGCAGAAACGCAGTATAGAAAAAAATACACCAAGATTTACGAGGTTCGGCAACTGCTACGTCCTCGGGAGCCACACAATTAATTTCTTATTAATCAACAAGAAATTACAGCACAAGAGCCGATCTCAAACTGAGATCTCTCAATACAAACACTGTAGCTACATTGTTAAATGGTTCAGGGGAATAATCCCTATTTAATGCCCTTTAAGAAAAAAAACTTTTTTTAATTCCCTCTCTCTCTCTCTCTCTCTCTCTCTCTCTCTCTCTCTCTAATTTCCCCTCGAATTATCGTGAGAGCTGGGAATGAAATCACCGAAGAACGGAAGAAAGGAGAAAATCGCTGCTGTGATTTTCTGGTCCGCCGCCGTTGCTGAAGAACGAGAGGAAGAGCACATGAATTCGAGCCCTAGGGTTTCCCTTTTATAGGGAAACCCTAGCTGGGCTGTCGACAGCCTGTCGACAGCCTGGATTTCGACCTCGCCTGCAAAAAGTCGCGAGCTCGAGCTCGCTTGCCACGAGAAGTCAAAGCTCGCCCGCCTGATTCTCGCCTGCAGAGCTCTCGCCTGCAGAACCCTGTGCTCGCCTGCAACTCGTTCGAACTCGCCTGCAAAGGATTTGCCTGAAACCGCTGATATCGAACTCGCCTTGAGCTCGCCTCTGATCCGCCTCGATCTTGCCAGCGTCATCCCCCAAAGCTCGCCTGCGGAGGTGAGTTTGGTCTACACCCGATTCTAACACTTATTACATAATACAGTCCAAAACCGATAGAATGAAGATTATGCATCAAATAGAAACAAAAATAATAACACAAAGAGAGGGGTGAAAGTCGGTGCAAATAAATCGCAAACTGAGCAATGCAACAACAGAACATTTATTATAAACTATGGCGATAAGGTACAAATCCATTACTCAATCACTGCAGTACAACCCATCTTAATTTCCTAATCAAAGAATTTGAGCAACAAACACAAGAGAAAACGGATTGTAAATTACCTCTTTTAAAGTAAAAAAAAATGTCACCGATCTCAACGTAACCTCTGGTGAGGATTTGCCAACAACAATTTTTACATAGATGAGGTACAATGGAAGAAAAAGACAAATACATACATATGCTAAACATAATTAATTCAATAGTCAGAATTTGATGGTTTATTCCGAGAGCTAACCAATTCCCACACGGAATAGACTTCTTTGCACCATTTCCCCAAAAAGAGGGGAATACAACTGAAAGTTAGTTGGACTTGACTTGTCCTTATCAAAACAACTACTAAATTATAGTATCAATCAATCAAACATCTAATGACATGTTAAACTTATCTCATTAACCACATCAAGGTTCTTTTGGCCGAAGACTTGCACCTACAATACTCTCCATCTTGTCGTCCAGAGCTAATTTAGAAAGAAAAGGCTACCACAAACTCACTTTCTTGTTGTCAAATAGTAGAAGAAGAATTTGAATCCTTCCAGCTTCTTGTTGGAATGCTGATTTTGTCCAGTAAAAACGCGTTCGAAATGAACCAGAAGGTTGCCATTATTGCACAATCTAGAACACTATAATATATCCAAATATAATTAACATCATTAGTTATCATGAACTGCATGTACCTAATCACATTCTCTTTCCAGAAGATAAATTATAACGGTTTGATGGGTATAAAGTGGCGACTCATTTTACTAAATAAGTTGCATGGCTACGTCTTGATAGCTCATTTAGCAAAATGAACCGTCACGTCAAGCCCATCATTTCCAAACGGCTATCGTCCACTAAATAGCAAATAGCCGAAATTTTAATCGAAGAGAATTTGGACTTGCACACGAAACACCCCCAAGATTTTTGAAACAGGCGGTCTGTGTCTAAATGGCACTAGAAGCCATGCATCAGGGACAGAGGCGTAGCCATGTGTAGTTTGCCCTGGGCAGCTGCCCAGGGCAAGATTTAAGTGCTAAAGGATATGAGTGCTAAAAGATTTAAGTGCTAAAAGATTTAAGAGTTGTACCCAATCCGCTATCATCCCTACTCAAATGTATCAAAACCAGAAGAGTCCACATGTAAATGGAGTTGGGAGTCAAATCAAGCCAGGTAGTGTACTAAACAACTATAAGTCGTCACCGCCAACGCCGCCACCGTCCTCACCTCCTCCCCCAACCTCTCAATCGCCACCTTCCCTTCCCCTCCCCCGATGAGACCCACCTCCTCGTCGGCAAAGAGAACATCTCCTCGATCCCCTCATCCCTCTTCGACACCTTCACCGGCTCCCTCCACCTCTTCCACCCTCTCCTCGAGCCCATCATCGCCGACCAAAATCCTGACTGCATCATCTTCGACTCCCTGACTGCATCATCTCCGAAACCCTTTATTTTTCGCCCAGGACAAAAAAGAATCCTGGCTACGCCACTGCATGAGCTCCTCCCCCTCCTGTCCAAACTCATCCCCACCTCCACCCATATCCTCCTCCTCCACCACCCCCACTCCCTCCGTACATTTCACAGCTCCAATCCAACCTCACATTCAAACACGATGCCGGAATCCAAATTAACCGTCGATTTTGCTTGTCCTTCCTTTTCTCCTCCTCACCATCATCATCGCTGCTTGAATTTGACCTCTTCTTCTTCAAAGATCCCACCTTTTTGCTCATCAGCTTCCCAAATCTGTCCGCAATTATCCTCTCAATCTCCGGATCCACGGACGAATCCGAGCTCTCGCTATCGCTCTCATGCCCATCCTCTCCGCTCTCTGTAGCTTTTTCCGCCCTCCCGATCCGGCCGCACTTCCTGCACGCGCCACGTACCTCGTCGGAGTTCGAACCCCCGGAGGTGATGCAGACAAAGGCGAGGAGGTCCTTGAAGTTGACGTAGGCGTTCTCGGAGATGGTCCCAGCACCCCCTCCTCCGAAATCAAGAGCGCGTCCTCTTCCTTAATCGTCTTCGACGGCACGTGGTTTTGAAGGCGCTGAGGGTCCTGGAGACACTGGTTCGGGTTTTAATTTTTTTGGGAGAATTGCACAGGACTAGTAGTCCCGTGCAGTTTGAGAATTGCAAATCCGACCCTTTTCAGAAGAAAAGGATTGGTTTTGCTCATTATTTTCTTGAAGGGTCGCTTTTGCTTATTAAATTTAAAAAATGGTCGTTTTCAAAAATTTGTCCAAAGGAAAACTATTCTAAACACAATGGTAAGCAATTTCTCAGCATTTTTTCTCCATTCCGCTGCAAATTTTCTCATATTGCCACTCAAGTACCTAGTTGACTTGATCGTCGGAGGAATAAGAGGGGAACCAGCCTCCGTCCTTTTACGAGTTGTTACGCGTGCATGGACAAACATCCCAACTCCAAATTAGATATTCGAAAAAACGAGTGGCCCCTATATCAACCCAATCCCTATATACCTTCTCTTTTAACTGTGTGATTTAAACCATAACATTTCCCATGCATTATTAACGATACCTTGGTTATCATTACCAAACAATCATTTCAACTCATATTCTTACCTTTTTTAATCAAATTTTAAGAAAGAAAATTTGCTTCAACATTTAACAAGCTCCAAAAGGAAGTAGAACTGTAGAATGCATATCTTAACTAGGTGTCTCATTCGTAGTAACACGAGAGAGCGTTGGGAAGAGGTAGTTTATCTACAAATTACCTATATGTTTTACTTAACATCAATGTAAATTAACTGTATGTTAAATAAATGCAGAAGGCATTTGCGCATTGGAGGTGAGAAGTGGTAGCTAAACGCCAGACACTGATATATGACGACGCAAAGTAGTTCAAATCCAAGCCTCCTTGAACGTACAGTTGGCCGCCAACATTAATGATAGGATTACAATTCATTTTCTCTTTTGGTAGCAAATTTTTGCATTCATAGTTCCAAATTCATAGAATGTGTCTCTAATTTTGGTTTCCTTGTTTGAGAGTGGAAGTTGTGGGCTGCAATTAATTATTTAAATTCGATGAATATTGTCCAAATCGATGGCGGGGACAATGACCTACAAATTAAACAAAACGTAAAACAAAACCTGGAGGAAACAATACATGATGAAATTCTTAAATTAAATTCTTCTAACCATTACACTAACACTCTAAAGTTATGATAAGATCAAAAATTATAATTTTATATTATTTCTAACTTGTCTCCGCAAAATTAACGTCTTTTTTTATGGACTGAAGGCTGAACTTACGTAGCGGTGATAATTTTTAGAAAAACCGTTTTAAATTCATTGGCTGGTGAGATTTAAACAAGAGTAACACATACCTACCATAATAAATTTAAATGTGAAAGAGAATACAATGGCTTTGGATCGAATGAAGAATAGAATGTTGCACGTTTAAGCAAGGTACTACTCTAATGCTATCTTAAATTAAATTTCTCTAACTATTATATCAAAAATCCAAAGTTATGGTGATGATCGAGAATTATAGTTTTATATTAATTCTAACAGAGGTCAGTAAAAAGAATAATGAACATTTATACACTGTAATTTAATGATCATTTTGAAGTTTAGATTATCTTTTTTAATTTTATTCAGCTCCAATTAGAACGACATCGATATTATGAAATTACTCATCAAATAATATGGAAAACAATTGCTACTTTATACGGATTATTAAGTTCAAATAGAAATTAAAAGCATGATGCTTCATCATAATGGAATATTGTTGGGCTCTAATACCACTTGTTGTGCGCGACGGAAGCCAAAACCAAACCGATGTGCTTCGAGAGACCAAATCAAACAAACGCCGAGAGAAGGCCAAACACAATCAAAATAACAGTACGAACACAAACAACTAATTTTAACGTGGTTCGGCAAGTTACCTACGTCCACGGGGTAAGAAGGGGATGAGGTTTTCACTAATAGAGAATAAGAGTACAAACTGAAATTACAAATCACTCAAACCAACCAACTAATCTCACCAACAAATCTCTAATTCTCTCCAAACAAAACCCTAACTAATAGCTCGGAAAATACCTCTTTTCTGTACTGCAAATATCCCTAATTCTCTTCCCAATCAAAGCCAAAGAAACCCTAAAACCGTGGTTGCTATTTATATCAAACAACAAACCCAATCAGAACAGGAAACCTCGATCAGGCCCAAACCCGCTACGCGGTCGACTGCACATGATGTTGCGATCGACCGGACAGAAGACAAAAACCCATGAAATCTGATTATAGGGTCCGCGGTCGAATGCTGCACCACTCATGGTCGACCGCCAAAAGTCCAGAAATAATCTCTGTCTTGTGCACGTTCGCGATCGATCATCGCGTCACTCGCGGTCGACCGTGAAGCATCCAAACGTGTTTCTTCTTCTCAAAACCTGTTCTTATCCAAATCTTTCGTGGTTTCTTCAAATATATGATAAGACTAAGTAGGTCAAGGCATTATTGACTTGGTTATTTAGATTGGTAGAGTATAAAATTATAATCTTTAATTCTCACTATAAAATTTGGATTTTCTATCAATAAGATGGATGCACAATTTGCAAATGTGTTTTTATAGTATAAATTTTTGATTCTTGTCATAACTTTAGAGTTTTGATACAGTAATTCAATCATTTAAGAGAGACATTGCATATTTTCTCCTTCTCCCTTAATAGGATTTAGTAGACCCATCAAAATTTGAACCTTTCTCAGATAAAACCATAATCTAACTAATATGAACTTTTCATTAAGATATCATAAACACTTTTTACTAGAGAAAACATCATAATATTTAGCCAAAGAATATCTCACGTATCAAGAAACGCAGGGTAGTTCCATGATAATGCTTGACTATGTAACATAAGTAAAACTTTATGATATTTAATCAGTAGATTTTTTTAATATTATGTGGTGTTTTTAATGATACTAGTTAGATTACATGTGCAATGCACGTGGTCGAATATCATGGTTGTTTAAATTGATAAAAATAGATTAAAAATAAAAGAGAAAATAAAGTTTTTTACGGGATTGATTATAAACATAATAATCTCTCTTTCAAATGAAATATTGTCATTGTTTCTTTCAATCCAGATTACCACTACATGATCTACTATTTGTGAGTTATAAATCCATTGATCTAGTACAATATCTTTGTTTATTAGTATCTTGCAGTCTTTAAAAGATGGGTGATCATTCAACTCGCAAATGAATTTTGCATATGAATTTACTTGTAATATGTTCATTAAACTTTTAGTTATGGTTTGACTCATATTCACATTAACTTTTAGTTGTGGTTTCACTCATATTTATATAGTCAATCAATTAAACTTATTAAAATTATAATAACCACAATTAAAATTATACGTTGGGTTCACATTAAATATAATTTATAAAAAATAGTATACTAAACTAAAAAACCTTTTAACCACTATGTAGATTGTTTAAAAATTTTTGCATGTATAAACTATACTGCCTAGGAATAGTGATGTGCACACTTAACTGTAGCCTAATACATCTTAAGAACGACTTACTCTTAAATATCATTATTAATTAATGTATCTATGCATTACACTAAAAACACAATGAAAATTTATAACACTACAAAAGAAATACCCTCAAAAGTTTTTAAAATTGTAAAAACAAACATCCTAAAATTTTATAATTAACAAATACACAAAACTATTAAAAATTACATTAAAATCAAGGAACTACAAAAAATCATTAAAAATTTTTAAACTTTGGAGGGGTAATTTGTAATGTACTAAACTTTAATATTGTTTTTTTTTGTAAATTTCAAATCTAATAGATTTTTAATTTGTTATGTTCTTTTAAAAAAAGTTATGGGTAATACTGACCATAGAAATTTTTTCCTAAACCTATACTTTTAAAGGGAGTATGATATTTTTTTTATTTTCGAGCGGTTGCTAGTGATTTTGTATATTCATTTTAGTGTCTATAGGTTAGAAATTCTCATGGTGTTTTTTTATAAATTATGAATATTATGTGTTTTTTTAATAATTTTTTAAACTTATAGGTCTTTTCTATAGATTGTAAATTATTTATAGAGTATTTATAATTCCTATATTTTCAATTTACTAATGAGTTTGAAATTCTCAGAGTGCTTTTTGTAAAATTTGAATTTTGAGTGTTTGTTTGTAATTTTTAAAATGTTAAGGGTGTTGGCCTCTTTGTTTTGATGATGTTTAACAAACAATTTACCACCAATGTTTTTTATCTAGTATTTGTGTTTTTTATTTATTATAGACAAACAACATGTTAGAGAATGGATGGAATCAAGCATTCACGATCATATCCAATGGAGGTTGACGGAATAGTAGAGTGAAGCTATTCAAATCCAAGTTAAAGGTTCAAGTTCAAGCTTCATCCATAAGTTTACCAATAAGAGCATATTGAAGATCAAGATCAAGCTTAGATAATTTAGTTTAGGAGTTTATATTATGTGTGTTAGATACTCTAAGCTCTATATCACACATACACACAATTCTTGATTTTGAGTAATTTTGACAAAATATTAAGTTATTGGTTTTTGGACTTAAAAACCATTATATACATATTATATTTAGTCTATAAAATTATTTTATAAGATTTTAAAATATTGTTTAACTCAATAGTCAAAAATCAAGAAGTTTATGTACACATGTACTTACAAGTTTTATAAAATACATGAGTTTTCACAAATGGGAAATTCAATTTGAGAAATTCTTTCTCTAACATGTTCAATTTCATGTTTATAAATATTTTCCAAAGTTTTAACAATTTTGGAATTAATTTTTTATGTTTAATTTAATTTACAAAATCAAGTTTTGAATAAATTCATGTTCGTGCATGTTTTTGCAAAACAGATGCTTTTTCACAATTGGAAAATACGATTTAAAAATTTCTTTGTTTACATATTTATCATCATATATACAAATATTTTGCCAAGTTTTACTAATTTTGGAGTTGTTTTGTTATTTTAAATTGAATTTACAAAAATGAGTTTTTAGTAGTTTTTTAGAAACTATATATCTATATTCAAATAATTATTTATCACAAATAGGAAGTGATATTTAAGAAATGCTTTCTCTAACATGTTAATCTACATGTGTAGAAACTTACCTCAGAATTTCATGATTTTTGAAGTTGATTTACTATTTTTAATTAATTTTACAAAGCCAGATACATAATTTTCCAGTTTCTAAAATTGTCAGTTTTTCGCGATCGACCGCTACAATCGACTGTGTTATAGTGTGGTCGACCGTCACGGTCGACCGGACACAGTCCAGAGAGTATTTTGTCTCACGTGGTTGACCGTCGAAGTTATCGTTGCACAGTAACGGTAACTTGCTGATTTTGATTTTTAGTGGGTTTTGGGGGTTTTTTGGGTGGTTTTCTTCTACCCTATATATACCCCTTTGCCATAACTATTTTCTACCATCAAGAGACATTTTAAACAAGTTTTTACAAGAGTTTAAGTTTTGTTTAAGTATGGGTTAAAAGTTTAAAGTTTGTGAAGATTGTTTCACAAGAAGAGGAGATCATCTTTGGTTTGAGCTTTCCACTTCACATCTCCATCTCTCTTGTTCTAGAGAAGTTTTCTCAACTCAATTATCTAGTTTGTTTACATTTACATTATCATATTTATATTTATTAGACTTTAATTAAGTTTGATTTTATTTCTCTTTGTTTACACACATAACCATTGAGCTTATTATATTTGCATACATTGTACAATTGGGTTGTGGAATTGTATGACTTAGAGAGTGAGTATACATTGAGTTCTTATCTATTATAGAGAACAAATTTGTTATATTTAGAGTTTTATTGTGAGATATACTTTGTAATACACTTGTACACCGAGAGGAGTGTGTGGTGAGAGACGGGGTCGTCCCAAGAGGAGTGAGGTAGGTGGTAATGCCTAGAGGTAGGTTATAATTCCTAACACTTGAGGGAGACACGGGCTAGAGACCAACACTTGAGAGGGTATAAAGTATGATTGTAAGAGCGTTGATTGTAAAGTTTTCGGTAAACTAGAAAACCAAGTATGAGGTGTAAACGTTATTCGGGTGAGCATAGAAAACCCGGTTGTGATAGTAGAGATCTGCTCAAGGTGAGGAGCGGAGACGTAGGTCGTGGGGACCAAACTCCGTGAATATATCGTTTGTTTGTGATTGCATTGGCGCACTTATTTTATGTTCATATCTTATATCGCCTTTGTATATTGCTTGTTACTTATATTACCCACTATCTAGTTTAGATTGTTTACACTTGTGTTATTTATATATCCTTGCATATATCTCATAGTATATCTCTTTGCTAAGATATATCTCTTTGCTCATATTGCTTATTCTTGCTCATAATATATTGTATATCTATCTTGCAAGAATAGTTTGTTGAATTAGTTTTAATTAGTATAAAATCGAATTAGATTAGCATAAGACCCTAATCATCCCCCCCCCGTCTAGGGTCTAACAATTGGTATCAGAGCTTGGTGCCCTTTGATTTAAGGTCTAATCACCTTGAGTTAAAGATCCAAGTTATCGTTTTGTGCTAATCTAGTTTTGATTGCATTTGTCTTGCTTGCATATATTCATTATGGATATGCATGATGCATCTAGTTTAGGTTATGCCATTAATATTGCTCCTTGTTTGGATAATTTCTCTTATGCCTAATAGTGTGTTAGATTTAAGCTATTTGTTGGATCTAAACATTCTGATTTATGGGAAATTATAGAAGATGCTTATATTATGCCCACTACCGAGAAATCTAAGTGGAATAAAAATAATTATCGAATGTTTATAATGAATAGTATTTTGTTAGAATATTTGCTAAATGCTTTTGATTCATCCATGTCTAACAAGTTTGTTCATTTTGATAGTGCTTACACCTTATAGAAATTTATTGAAGCACATCAAGGGGACTTGGAGGTGATCCGACAAGCTTTGGAGGATCCTGCTTCAAGTTCATATGGAGCATCATGCACACGGATACTAGACGATAGCCCTAGTGAGGTTTGCGAGTTCAAATCAATTAATGATTTATCTAGTGATGAACTTGCTTGTGCAAGTGAAAGATTATTTCCATGCCTATAACAAATTGCATAAAGATTTTATTGACTTACTGTTCACGGGGAAAATCGTGTCTTTCTTCATTGTTGATTCCATTGTCATCTTAGATAATAGCTTTTTGAGTTACAAAGATCCGGTCTTTTTATAAGATCCGGTTACAATGAAAATCAAAGAAAATAAAAAAAAAGATTACAACTTTCTCCTTTGCCGAACAAATCACGAGCTCCTGTTTTGCGGTTGCTCGCTTGCGTGGGTTCTTCGCCTGCGCTGGGGTTTATCCGTGGACCACCGCGCGATCTAGATCCGGTAAGATCTACACGATTTGACGGGTGCTATTTCACGAAGGAAATAACAGCCGGGGGGTACTATTTCACTAAGGAAATAGTAGCCTTTAGTTCTCGGGATCAAAGGCCAAGCTTTGATCCGGAGTATTACCTCGTGTAGATCTCAGATCTGATTTTCTTTCTCGAACTCCTGCCTTTTGTGACGTGGATGCTCGCCAAGAACCAGATCTGAATGTCCAAGTCTTCAAGTCTTCAAAACTCCAAAGTGAGATCTCAATTCGGCAGAGTTTCGGCTCCAAAAGTTCCAACCTTTGACAAATGAACACCCCTAGCCTATTTATAGGCACCCAGATCTGTGCCTGGGCACAGATCTGGGCTGAGGTGGCTCGGCCACCGAGCCACCCATGGGTGGCTCGGCCATGGTCGAGCCACCTTAGGGTGGCTTGGCCATGGCCGAGCCACCTTAGGGTGGCTCGGCCACCGAGCCACCTTCGGGTGACTCAGTTTTGGCCGGGTCTCTTTTGGTGTTGGTTTTTCCGCCGTTGCATCCGTTTTTCGGTTCTATGGTTGATTTGTTCGGACCTGGTTCGTTGACCTGATTTGGCAGTAAATCCGGTTCCTGATTTGGCAGTAAATCCGCTTCTGAGTTCGAGTCCGAAACTGATCTTGATTCGATCGTGATTCGTCCGAGTCTGCTCTTGGTTGGATGAATCGTTGATTCCTCAACCCGTTAGCTTGATTCCTCACACGAGTGGATTCATTCTGTTGTTTGCGTGCGGTTCGTCAGCCTCGTAGCTTCGTTAATCCGCTTCGTCGCCTATTGCTTGGCTTCGGTGTTGTGGACTAACGATCATGTTTGCGTACGTCGCCCGATGATTGGTTCGACATCATCGAGCTGTGTTAAGGGACCTATAGGCAGTTTTATACGCCTACAGATACCCCCTCCAAAGTACTTCAGCCTCGTTCTTTTATAGAAGAGTCTGGAATACTTTGGATATGATTGTCCCATCCTTCCATTGGTTATGACAGGATGTTTGGAATGGCTTCTATTCTTGATTCCTTCAGTCTTCCAGGCTATTCGGTGCTTTGTCGAATGTCTGTAAGGGTTCCGGTGCTGCATTTATTGTCTGACTGTTTGTCGGAATTTTGAACTTGAAGTCGATTCTCGATTTCCTGACTTCTTAGCTCGAGTTTGCTGACCATCGATTGTCGGTGTTGAATCTTCATTTGCAACGCATTGTCCGGCATTTGAGCCTCATTGTGACGCGTTGTCCTGCATTTGAGCTTCCTTGTGACGTGTTGTCCGGCGTCTAAACTTTCTTGCGACACGTTGTCCGGTGTCCGACACAGTTTATACTCGTACGTCTGCTGGAGTATACACAGTTTAAGCTCTTAAGGTATTGGAGCGTAGCAGATAGTTGAGTCACGAGACCAATTTATAAAATTAATGCGTCAATGACTCGTTTTTTCATAGAATTTTTGGTAAATTCTCAGCCATCAACGGGTTTGATGAGCCTTTACCGACTACCGTTTGAGTCGGGCTAGCATGCGGATTGTTTAAGCCCGTTCCGCAAGTGACGTTAAGCTAAAAGAGTTAACCCTTTTAGTGCTACGATATTGAATACGTAGACTTCGTCTTTCTCCTGTGAAAAGACTAAACAGCAACGTGTATGAGATGTTGACTTAGGATTTTTGGCAAATCCTCAGCCTTCAACGGATTTGACGTGCTCTTACCGACTACCGTTTGAGTCGGGCTTACATGCGGATTGTTTTAATCCGTTCCGCATGTGACGTTGTGCTAAAGGAATGAACTCCTTTAGACTTTGTGCTATGATGTTGAATACATAGGTTTTACCATTTGTTACGGGAATAGGCTACCCGGCGACGTGTGTTAGGCGTTAACTTTAGGATTTTTGGCTAACCCCCAGCCTTCAACAGATTTGATTAGCCTTTACCGACTACCGTTTGAATCGGGCTAGCATGCGGATTGTCTAAATCCGTTCCGCATGTAACGTTGTGCTAATGGAATGAACTCCCTAAGACTTTGTGCTACGACTTCGAATACGTAGACTTTGCCATTGTTACGGGAAAAGGCTACCCGGCAACGTGTATTAGACGCTGACTTATCCTTACTTAGGTTTCAGGATAAAATACCCCAGAATCGAACTCTGGTGTCTTTTTGGACAGTAAAAGACTAATCTGGCGGCGCGTGTTAGGCGGCGGCATATCCTTTCTTAGGATTCAGGAAGAAATTCCCCATGCGTGTAAGGCATGGATTTTGGTGTTATTAATAATAACCTGCCACAATGTTGAATATGTGGGCGGGTGTTCTTTTTAACGGTTAAGAACTAACCGGCAGCGCGGGTTAAGCGCAGACTTATTCCTGCTTAGGTTTCGGGATAGAATACCCCAGAATCGAACTCTGGTGTCTTCTTCTTTGAAGAAAGACTAAACTGGCAGCGCGTGTTAGGCGCAGACTTATCCCTGCTTAGGATTCGGGATAAACTTCCTAGGATGAATCCTAAATTCTTGGAAAAGGATTGGTGTGGGAAAGGAAGAATTTTATATTCTATTCCCCGAACAAGGAAAGAAGAATTTTATATTCTATTCGTTGGTTCTGGAAAGGAAAAATTTTATATTCTATTTCCAGTGCAAGAAAGAAACTAGAAGTGGGATCTCCACTCCGAGAATCCGGAAGATCTAAATAAGCTTACCTTTTATAGGATCAGTTATCTAGATGAGTTTTTCGTTTATCGAAATGAAATTTCAACTTTGGTTATAACCATGAAGAGGTTTAACCAAAGAGAAAAGAGGGGAGTTCTTTCGCTTATCGAAAGGAGACTCCGAATTGAAAACGGACCTCTTGTTCGTGGAAAGAATCAAGAGGGAAATTTGCTGGTGGCTTGGACCAGAAAGACATTTTTGGTGGACTCACTGTCAATTGAAATTGATCAGTGAGAGATTTTGGTGGTGAAAATGATTTTGGGTTATCCTCTAGAATATTAAGTGTAATATTCTTCGAGGAACTTCCCGATAAATGGGTTATCCTGAATGTACTAGGGATAGTACTTTTTCAGAAACTTCCCGTTTATTGGCATTAATTGCCTGACGCCTTCTAGAGAAACGAGGCGATATGCACCGTTTGAGTAGACTGTGTCTATCACAAACGGTCCTTCCCATTTGGGTTCAAACTTACCCTTCTTCTTGGAATTGAGGATTATCGGTCGGCGAGCAGCGAGGACCAGATCTCCTTCCTTGAAGCTTCTTTGGCGGACCCTTTTGTCAAAAGCCCTAGATATTCTAGCTTGATAAAACTCAATGTGTTGTTGAGCTTCCAAGCGCCTTTCATCTAGCATTTTGAGTTCTTCAAGATGTTTTTGATGTTGCTCTTCAGTCGTCATCTCAGTTGCGAGAGCGATTTGAAGAGATGGGATTTGAATCTCCAAAGGCAGCACAGCTTCACATCTATATACCAACGAATATGGAGTAGCTCCTGTAGGTGTGCGTACGGTGGTGTGATAAGCCCAGAGTGCTTCACCGAGTTTATCATCCCAATCTCGTTTATTAGTCTTCATGAGCTTTGACAGGATATTAATGATCGTCTTATTAAAAGCCTCAGCTAATCCATTCGCAGCGGGATAATAAGCTGTCGACGAAACATCTTGAATCTTGAATTTGTCGCAGAACCTGACGAAAGCGTTGCTTATGAACTGCGGACCGTTATCATGAATAATCCTTCTCGGCACGCCGTGTCGGTATATGACATGATGCTTGATAAAATTGATGACGTTGTTCGTCTTCACTTCCTTAAGAGGAATTACTTCAGCCCACTTTGAAAAGTAATCCGTGATTGCGAGCATAAACCGATCACCTTTGACTGAAGGGGGAAAAATAGGACCGACAATGTCCATACCCCATGTCTCGAATGGCCAGGAAGTGGTTGACGTGTGTAACCGCTCCGGTGGTTGGTGCATATAATTTGCATGCACTTGACAGGCGTGACATCCTCGTGCGTATTCAATCGCGTCACGGACCATTGTTGGCCAAAAGTATCCCATCCTTCTGATGCGATCATACAGCTTGGGACCAGGTTGATACGCACCGCATTCTCCTTCGTGTGCTTCCTTAAGAACTTCTTCTGCTTCTTCGTTCGAAAGGCATCGGAGTAGCAAATCATCATACCCTCGGTGGTATAATGTACGGGTCTTGGCATTATAGAAGAACATTGGTGCTCTTCGGCGGATCGATTCCCTTTCTTTTACATCCTCTGGCAAAATACCATATTAGACGTAGTCAATGATGGGAAAACGCCAATCTCGGGACTCAGACCCGATTTGAGTTGAGTTCACCTCCTTGGCATTTATTTTTCTGTCATCTTCCTCTTCGATATCCATATTGTATATGGGTATGCAGAGTTGATGTGATCTTACTATGACTAGCAGTTCAGTTTCGGGCGGCTGCGCGAGTGATACTGCTAGTGTTGCCAGTGCATCCGCATAAGCGTTCTGGAGACGAGGGATGTATTCAATAAAGAATTCCTCAAAAGAATCTGCCATTTTGACGGCCTCCTGGTGGTACGAGATCAGGTCTTGGTTTCTGACTTCGTACTCTCCACGGACTTGGTTGACTATCAATTGAGAATCCCCAAAGGCTTCGAGATATTCGACCCCCAGCTCCTTGGCGAAACTAAGTCCAATGAGGAGCGCGTTGTACTCGGCTACGTTATTGGAACATGGATCTGTCAGTGAATAAGCCCGAGGCATTACATGCTTCCTCGGGGAAACTAAGACAACTTCAACTCCGGAGGAGACTTTAGGACATCCGGGGGTTACTGCCTTATTAACTGCTCTCGAAGCACCATCAAAGTATAATTGCCATACTTGTTGATGTGACGTGGTATTAACCTCGTGGGTTTCATCCGGCAAGTCATCATATACTTCTGCCGTATCTGTTGTCGGGTTTGCCGCCAAGAGATCACAAATCGCTTGTCCTTTGACCGACTTCTGCTGTTTGAAGTGCAAGTCATACTGGGACAAGAGAAGGGCCTACTTCGCTAACCGCCAATTCATCGAACCCGGTTACGTCATAAATACCCGTATCGGATTAACGTTAGAGATAACGTAAATCGTCTGTCCGACCAAGTAATGCCGCATCTTTTGTACCGCGAATACCAATGCGAGACATTCTTTCTCAATTATCGAATATCGGGACTCGGCGCCTACCAAAGTCCGACTTAGGTAATAAACTGCCTGTTCGTGACCATTATCATCGTCTTGTGCTAATAAAGCACTTATCGAATGGTTCATCGCCTTGATGTATATCAAGAACGGTTTACCTGATTTTAGTGCAACGAGAACAGGAGGGTTCGTCAAATATGTCTTGATATCTTCGAGTGCTTTTTGGCAGGCGTCATCCCAAATAAATGATACACCTTTTTTGTTTAGCTTAGAGAATGGTTGGCACTTCCCAGAAAGATTTGAGATAAAGCGCCGGATGTAAGCTAAACGCCCTTGCAATCCTCTGAGTTCTCTTAGATTTCTTGGGGGCTGCAATTCATGTATCGCCTTCACCTTGTCAGGATCAATATGTATGTCTTTAGTGGTGACGACGAATCCCAAGAATTTACCGCTGGACATTCCAAGAAAGGATTTGGTGGGGTTCATCTTCAATTGATGACTCCGCATGAGATCGAACATCGTCTTCAAGTCCTTGATGTGATCTCCTTTGTTGCGGCTTTTTACAACCAGATCATCAACGTAGCACTCGACCGTTTTCCCGAGGTGCTTCTGGAAAATCTTCGTCATCGCTCGTTGGTATGTGGCGCCTGCATTCTTTAGACCGAAAGGCATCACTGTGTAGCAGAAGACACCGAGGGGCGTTCTGAACGCTGTATGCTTCTCATCATCCGGGTGCATCTTGATTTGGTTATACCCCGAAAAGCCATCCATGAAGGACATCCTCTCAAATCCGCACGTATTTTCGATGATGACTGTAGGCATCGAAAATTGCCTATAGGTCTCCACGAACAGCTTAGTGTTAAGGAACGACAATGAACGTCACTATCTGGTTCACAAGAGTTCGATTGACATCGGTGAACGCTTGAAGTGAATCGACGAATTACGTAAACTGACGGAATTTTGGAATAACGAAGGCACAGGCTAATCGGGAGCCCCGCAATGTTTACAAAAGGAACAATGCCCTTCGTGTCTCGTTCATTCTACAGATAATCCAACCATTGGAAATGATAGAACTCTTCGTCAGACTTCTAACGCATTTGGAATCACTCAAATCCGAGTTCAGGCGGAGAAATTACAGCGAAAACGGTCAAACGGCTGAACTGAGGCACCTACGGTGTCTCGGCCAAGTCGAGACACCCCAAGGGTGTCTTGGCCAAGACAAGACACCCCAAGGGTGTCTCGGCCTGGCCGAGACACCCCTAGGGTGTCTCAACGTGGATTTGGGCCCTTTAAGTGGTTTTAACCGCTCCGCAACCCCTCATGCCTATAAATACAAGCATTAGGCCTCATTTTTTTAGAGCTGGAGTTTTGGTGCCTCGGCGAAGCCCTGCCGGATTGAAGACTTAAAAGTACATAAATTCCAGAGAGGAGGAGGAGAGATCAGATCGAGTTCTTCAACGCAAGAGAGAGAGATTCGTCAGATCTACATCACCCGTACCTAATCCTTAGGATTACCCCGTTGTGGTAATTCTAAGAAGAGCAAATATCTTGCTTTTATCGAGATAGGCGCTTCAGTTTTCTCGATCCCTTCGCGGATAGACGAAGCTCTGCCCAATTTTTTAGCAATCAGATCTAATCGACGGTGGTCCACGGATAAACCCCGGCACAGGCAAAGATCCCACGCAAGCAGAAGACCGATAAACGATCTCTGCGTTTGTTTGACAAAGTTGTAAACTTATTTTATTTTCATTGTGTAAGGAGATCTTATAAAAAGATTAACTTTTTATTTTATTCGAGTTTATTATAATGACTAAAGTTGTAATAGATTCGATAGCAATGAAGATAGTAACTTTCGACGCAAACAAGATGACGACCACAGTGGGAGCCAACAGCTTCGCTGCCGAAGCTGTCGTGCCGCAGCCGACGATCAAGATCCCGATGCTCGAAGAGGTCGAATACGAATTTGACCAGCAGAGATTCGAAGAATATATTTCCTCCTCCTCCAGATCTGCTCTTCCTCATAAGCGCAGGAAGATCTCCTCCTCCCAGGAGATCCGTCGGTCTCCAGATCTGAAAACCAAAGAAGTCAATCCCCACGTCGTCGCTGTCGCAGTTTTTACCTTGCAACGATCCACCGGCATCCAATGAGACCAGATCTGCAGATCTGAACTCCTTCGCAATCAGGGAGTCGACTGCTGAAGGCGCGCCAACTCTATCAAAGAGAGCACGTCAAAGGAAACGCCAACGCCTCGCGTGCCAATTCGCCAAAGCTTTGGATCAGGTGGATGGACTCCATTACCAAGCGGATCTGGAGTTTAGAAAGCACCAAGTGGCTAATCTGTCGCCACGGCCAGCATCAAAATCCTCCTCTCGACTTCCAATTAACGAATGGGTTCGTGTCAAACGAACCCGCTCTACTCTCGAGGAGCGAATCCAGAAGCGCCGCGCCTTGCTTGCGCATGCCCGGATCCTTGTACGAAAAGCACAGGAAATGCAAAAGGAGGAGGCAGTTAAGAGATCGCCGAGATCCAAACAAGTTTGGATGCCAAAAACCAAATCAGTGCCTAAGGCAAAAGCAGGCGACGTTGCTCTCCGGCCTTCGTCAACTCCAGATCCTGCTCCCGCACTTCCGGTGAAGCCCTATGACAGCGTGGGTCTCTCCAAATCTAGAATCCCATTGAAGGATCGCCTCGGTTCTCTACCCGAAGATCGAGGCAAAACGCCTATTAAGGAACGCTGGGGACTATTAAAGGAACCCCGAGCAAACATCCAGACTGGGGGTCGTACGCGACCTCCTAACAAGTTGGTTTCTGCAACGGCCCGCTTGGAGGTGCGTACAGAAAACCAGGAGCCCGTTAAGGTTTCACCCTCACAAAGGTATGATTCCAAACGTGCGACTCCCGCAGACGCCAACAAGACGATGTTTACTCAGAGAAAAACACGTTAGACAGACGAACGTGTTATACCTGAGAATCCATGTAAGCAGCCGATAGGTTACTCCGACCGCAACGTTGATGAGTTGTACTATCGGGCTGGGGGTACGAATAAATCTTGAAAGAGAAGTACCCGGGAAGCGGACTCTCACTGTCCGTGTATCAAAATTATCAGGGCAGTATTATCAGCGTGTAGCTGCCCCAAGACCGCTCTACAGAGGGTCTCGGTATTTGAGAGGATCTCCACTGAAGCATCAAAGCCCAAATCAAGACGTTTTCGCAAAAGACGATCGGTTGTTCGAGATGATGAATTCCCAGAAGTTACCATCAACATGGTCAATAAGGGAAAATCTCCGATTGTTTCAAGTGATTCCAACCCGAATTTCTCTCCAGGAAGAAGAGTCAATTCGGGAATAACCCAACAAATATCTCAGCTTCAGCTAGAAGCCGTCGGATATAACGATTACCCGGAGATCTACGAAGGAATCCATTCCGATGACGAACTCTCGGATTCTTATTCCGCACTCGCCTCCGACGATACAACGTCTAGCATAGGACAAGCTCAGGAAGTGTTCATGATCAACACTGTGCAAATAACCAAAATCATTGAGGATGTTCTAGCCAAGCAGAAAGAAACATTCAAAATCGAAATGGAAATGGCTATGCAGGAGATGAGACAAATGCATGACCAACAAATCCGAGCTTTGTCGAATCAGCTAGTTGAATCCAGCCGTCGCACACAGAACACCGCAGTCGACAGCGATCCAGAAGTGGACGAAATCATCATGGCCGACGTACCTCCCAAAAATACTGGTTGTGGTTTAAATGCACACCCTACAGATAACAATACTGGGGGTGGTCCCACCAAACATAACAATGCTGGGGGTGGCCCCGTTATTCCTCTCGGAAATTGTCCAAAACAGGATATAGATGAGGACGAAAAGATGAAGGATCTCGAGAGCAAAATTAACGCTTTAATGTCTGCTCAAGAGGTAAAGAAGACCGGCATTCCGTGTCCTTACCCGAAAGAGTGGGACTCGATCCCATATCCGGCGAAGTTCAACCTGATCAACTTCACGCCGTTCTATGGGAAGGGTTCCCCTACTCAGCATCTAATCTATTTCAAGTCCCACTTGGGGGTGATCTCTGGCAACGAGCCTCTGATGGTTCGGTCATTCGTTGGCACCCTTCGCGGGCCTGCTTTCGATTGGTACCGCCGTCTCAAGCCTGGAAGTATTAACAACTGGGACGATATGGAGAACTCATTCCTTGGTAACTTCTTTGATGACGACGACGAGATTTCCCTCAGAACACTCTTCGATGAGAAACAAAAAGACGGAGAGTTGGTGGATACTTTCATCAAACGCTTCCGCAATCAGGCAATGAACTGTAAGGATCCCGTCACGGAGGAGTTCATCTTGCAGACCTGTCATAATAACTTGTCCATTAATATCTTGGACGTTATGGGAGTAGAGCCGCTCAATACCTGGAGAGAGTTGAAGATGCGCGGAGAACAGGCCAAACGCTTCCTCAGAAGGAGGAAGGTCGAAAGAAACCAACCGATGGTTAACCCTCTGAATTCGAGTCTCGTGTCCCATGATGAAGGGAAGGCACCTACAACAGTTGTTGACGTTAATCAAACGTCACAACAACAGCTCCGAAGATAGCAGAAGACTTCGGATCAGAGGCTCCAAAAAGAGTACTCATTTAAAGATGAAGACGTTCCAGCCATTTTCGAGACCCTTCTCGAAAACAACAAGATCAAGCTGCCACCCATAACGAATCAGGAGGAAGCTGACAATACTACGGATCCGAAGTACTGCGCGTACCACAAGAGGATCTTTCATCCCACCAAGGCTTGCTTTACTTTAAAGAATAGCATCCAAACCTTGGTTGAAGCCGGCGTCATAACGCTAGGATGAGCCAAATAAGAATGGCAGCACTCTGACAAGTATACGAGTATAAACTGCTTCTTAATACTCCAATAGGTATATGAGTCTTAACTGTTTCCTACCGTTGATGGGAAGTTCCTGGAGAATGTTACGCTAATATTCTTAAGGATAACCCGGTCATGTAACGGAGTACAAAGTTAGACCCAGGTCCAAGAAGGAAGCTGGGGGTGGATGATTCGTGTAATGGGAAGCTCCCGAAAGAATACTATATGTAATTTTCTTAGGGATAACCCGATCATTACGAACAAAGTAATAAACACTAAACCCTCACTGTGATTTGTATGAGTCAACCCTCCCGTTGTGATTTGTACTCCCCCTCTCACTGTTTACCTGGTCAAACCTTCCTATAGTTAGGGCCACAATCAAAGTCCCCTCTCGATTCCTTCCATGAATGAGAGGTCCATTTTTAAATTGAACGATCAAGCCTATAAAAGGTAAGATCGTCTCAAAAACCCCACTTCCACTGCTTCCTTGGTCAAACCTATAAAAGTTAGGGCTAAAGCCAGAATCCCCTCTCGATTCCTTCCATGAACGAGAGGTCCACTTTCAAATCGAGTGATCAAACCTTCCTACAGTTAGGGTCATCTCAAACCCCCGTTTGGTCAAACCTTCCTACAGTTAGGACCAAAACCACAATTCACTCTCGATAAACGAGAAATTTATCTTTAGTTCGGTAATCAAACCTTCCGACAGTTAGGATTATCCGAATCTTTTCGATTCTCGGAGTGGAGATCCCACTCCTAGTTTCACCTTTCTGGATTCTGGGGGTGGAGATCCCACCTCGAGTCTCCTTTCCAACTAGAGATAGAATATAAAATTCTTCCTCTTCGGTGCCGGGAGATAGAATATAAAATTCTTCCTCTTCCATTTTTTCTTTCAGTCCGTCTTTACCCTAAGAAAAGACACAATTCCCAACTTCCAATCCGTGCACTTTGTGCACGGGGAATTTTATCTCAACTCCTAAATAGAGATAAGCCTACGCCTAACACGCGTTGCCGGTTTAGTCTTTCACCGATTGAAAAAAGACACCAGAATCCAGTCTGGAGAATTTTATCCCGAAGCCTAAGCAGGGATAAGCCAACGCCTAACACGCGTTGCCGGTTTAGTCTTTCACCGATTGAAAAAGACACCAGAGTACAATTCTGGGGACTTTCATCCCGAATCCTAAGTAGGGATGAGTCAACGCCTAATACGCGTTGCCGGATGCCATGTTCCCGTAAGAAATGGCGAAGTCTATGTATTCAAAATTATAGCATTAAGTCTAAGAGAAGCAATTCTCTTAGCACAACGTTACATGTGAAACGGGTTTTAATAATTCACATGCTAGCCCGATTCAAACGGTAATCGGTAAAGGCACGTCAAACCCGTTGATGGCTGGGGGTTTGCCAAAAATCCCAAAGTATATGTCTAACACGCATTGCCGGTTAGTCTTTGACCGTAAAAAGGACAAAAGCCTACATATTCGACATTGTGGCAGGTTGTTATTAATAACACCATAATCCGTGCCTCACACGCACGGGGAATTTTATCCCGAAGCCTAAGCATGGATAAGTCAACGCCTAACACGCGTTGCCGGTTTAGTCTTTTACCGATTGAAGAAGACACCAGAATCCGAGTCTGGGAATCTTTATCCTAAATCCTAAGTAAGGATAAGTCAGTGCCTAACACACGTTGCCGGGTAGTCTATTCCCGTGAGAAAGACGAAGTCTACGTATTCAATGTCGTAGCACTAAAAGAGTTAACTCTTTTAGCACAACGTTATGTGCAGAACGGATCTAAAACAATCTGCATGCTAGCCCGACTCAAACGGTAGTCGGTAAAGGCTCATCAAACCCGTTGATGGCTGAGAATTTGCCAAAAATTCTATAAGTACGAGTCATTGATGCATCAGCTCTGTTAGTTGGTCTCGTGACTCGATTATCCAACAACATTAAAATAAGATCTACAAATGCAGATGAATCAGCTTTAACAGTTGGTCCTGCAACCATGACACTTGGGACCGTCGTGCTCCAATACCTTAAGAGTTTAAACTATGTATACTCTAGTAAACGTACGAGTATAAACTGTGTCAACGTACGACGTTCGAAACCCTAGGGTCAACGCCGGTCAATGCATAACCCTAGGGTCAACGCCAGTCAACGCGTTGCGACAAAAAGTCAACATTTGACGTTCGAAACCCTAGGGTCAACGCCGGTCAATGCGTAACCCTAGGTCAACGCCAGTCAACACGTTACGACAAAAAGTCAACATTCGACGTTCGAAACCCTAGGGTCAATGCCGGTCAATGCGTAACCCTAGGTCAATGCCAGTCAACGCGTTGTGACAAAAAGTCAACATTCAACGTTCGAAACCCTAGGGTCAACGCCGGTCAACGCGTAACCCTAGGTCAACGTCAGTTAACGTGTTGTGACAAAAAGTCAACATACGGTGATCTGAAACCCTAAGTCAGCACAATGTGACAGAGATAGTCAGTTCAAAGTCAACTCAATGACACGAGCCAAACTCAACTCACTGGTGGTAGACTCGAGACT
>BQKN01062303.1:197401-226936 GCA_022839385.1 Asparagus kiusianus
GAGACACCCCTAGGGTGTCTCAACGTGGATTTGGGCCCTTTAAGTGGTTTTAACCGCTCCGCAACCCCTCATGCCTATAAATACAAGCATTAGGCCTCATTTTTTTAGAGCTGGAGTTTTGGTGCCTCGGCGAAGCCCTGCCGGATTGAAGACTTAAAAGTACACAAATTATAGAGAGGAGGAGGAGAGATCGGATCGAGTTCTTCAACGCAAGAGAGAGAGATTCGTCAGATCTACATCACCCGTACCCAATCCTTAGGATTACCCCGTTGTGGTAATTCTAAGAAGAGCAAATATCTTGCTTTTATCGAGATATGCGCTTCAGTTTTCTCGATCCCTTCACGGATAGACGAAGCTCTGCCTAATTTTTCAGCAATCAGATCTGATCGACGGTGGTCCACGGATAAACCCCGGCACAGGCAAAGATTCCACACAAGCAGAAGACCGATAAACGATCTCTGCGTTTGTTTGACAAAGTTGTAAACTTGTTTTATTTTCATTGTGTAAGGAGATCTTATAAAAAGATCAACTTTTTATTTTATTCGAGTTTATTGTAATGACTAAAGTTGTAATAGATTCGATAGCAATGAAGATAGCAACTTTCGATGCAAACAATGACGTCCGTGATTGGGAGGGGAAAGTCGTCTTTCGGACATGCCGCATTCAGGTCCCTAAAGTCGATGCATATCCTGATCTTACCATTTTTCTTCATGACTGGGACAATATTAGCTAGCCAGTCTGGATGTTGTTCCTCTCGGATAAATCCTGAGTCGATCAACTTCTTAACCTCTACCTCAATGGCTTCCATAATCTGCGGACGAAACCGTCTCTGCTGTTGTTTGACAGGTTTGGCATCTGACTTGATATCGAGACGGTGCACCGCCACATTGGGGTCGAGCCCTGGCATGTCTTCATAGTTCCAAGCGAAGACGTCGATATATTCCCTGATGAGAGCAATTAATTCCTCTTTCTCATTTGGGGGAAGACTACCGCTGATGAATATGGGCTTTGGGTTGGCCTCATCACCCATATTAATTTGGACTACTTCATCTTCAGTGGGGGGTTCCCTCTGTTCAATCCTATCACCATACTGCATGTTCAGGTGATGAACCCATGGGTCTTCCCACGTTGGCATTTGATCGTCGTCCTCCATCGTAGATGGATCAGCTGTAGTCATGTTCGTTATTAGGGATTTAAATACTTCCCCCAAACTTGTATCGGAGTCCCATTCTGAGGAATCTGACAAGTACCCGTCCTTAGCCTTGTTAGCAATTTGATCGATAATTTGCCAACCACATTCATCATCAGACGAGAAAACGTAGCCTAAGCCTCTTTTGTGACGGTAATAATCATCCGGTTTCTCTTTTGGTACATATGCCGCTTTGACTGGGATACGAGAACCTCGATCGAAGTATAAACCTTCTCCGAGTGTGAAATCATATCCCTGTTTTTCCATGAGCTTGCGCGCTTCCGGACTATACTTAGATAAATGCAAACCAGATTTGTCATCATTCTCATCTTCTCTTAGGAAATGATCTGGCAACGGAAAATTCTCTCCTTTACCGTAAACCACTTCTTTTTTGCATCCTACTTTGGCAGGAACGATCAGGGTCGTTCCGAAAGAATGTTGGAGGTTTTTCTTCGTTACATAAGATGATCGGAGCGGCGTATATAACTCAGGCTTATCGTCTAATCCTTTTATCGCATCATCAAGAGACAACGAGTACTCTAAATCATCTTTTATTTCAATATTGGCAAGTTGCCAGTTACAACTGTCATCTGACGATTGTTCATCGTCAAGATTGATTACAAAGGGCACAATGTCATTTAAAACAAAACCACCATTGTAATCGAATCCGGCTTCAGAATCAGCTTCTTCTCCGTTGTCCGTGCCCTGGACCGATGGTTTCGTATCGGATTCATTACCATAAAAGAGAGAGCCAGTGAAATAATTCTCAAACCCTTTAAATGGTTGCTTATCCGCGACCACCGTCCTAACCCTTCCATCAGTGTCGACATATTTCAGACACTGATGTAGGGTGGAGGGAACTATAACATTACTATGGATCCAAGGCCGACCCAGTAGTAAGTTATATGATGTCTCAGCATCAATCACGTAACACGTGACCTCCGTCTTCAGATCACCCATTTGGCACTTTATCCGGATCTTTCCCAAAGGCCTTGACCCGCTGGTGTTGAATCCGTAAATGACCGTGCCTGTAGACGCCAATTTGCTGACTGGAATGCCAAGGCTATGCATTAGGCGAAGCGGCATAATGCTCATAGCGGAACCCGGATCCACTTGGATTCGGTTGACTTCGCTGGAGCCAATGTACCCGATAAAGTATAGGGGCCGATCATGGTTCAAATTCTTCGTCTGCATATCCTCTTTGGTAAAGGTGATGCAGGGAAGGTTCTTGGCCGCTACATTGCATTATTGAACTGACGGTTCTGGCTCTTCCGGTACCGGCTTGATCCGAGTGAGGAATGCTTCTGAATCGGCCAAGGCTTCTCGTAGGGCTTTCCTGGTTTCCTTAGACAGCCGCAGCAACTCATACAGCATTATTCGCGCTGGAATATTGGCTAATTGAGCCATGATATCGAAAACCCGCGGAGTTTTCGAGCTCTCCGGTTTATCTCTTCCAATCGGACGATTGAAACGAGACTGCTTCGGATTCTGCACCTCCGGGGGTCCCTTTTCTTTCTGCTTATCCCCCGGCTGTCGTCGAGCATCTTCAACCGGTTTAGGAGCTGCAATCACCCCCAGCTCTGTTAGAGTCTTGGCTGGTCCCCGTTTAGTCACCCCCTGCTCAGCTAACTGGTCACTGGGCGACGGATAGTTGAAGTGGTACTGGTTTCCGCTTCTGGTGGCAAAGACTTCTTGCTTTTCTTCGGAGAGCGGGAAGGTAGGAGCTTCATCACCATCCTCTTTGAAGATTGCGGAAGTGGCGTTGCAGGCCTTGCCTTTACCCTTTCTTTTCGAGGAAGTCGCCCACTGCTCATCTTCAATGAGATCCGGATGAACCTAGAGGATTTCGCCGTTCGGGGCTGTGTGTGGCACAAGTCCCTTTTGGCGCTGTCCGTGTGGGTCATCATTCACCGTCTTCATTTCCACTTTGGTGACGCGTTTCGGCTCGAACCATGTTGTGGGCACCGATCCAAACTTGATTGACACTGCGTTTGCTCCTACATTCTTGGCAGGCTTCGGGGTTATGACGCCCACATCAATTAACGCCTGGATCTTGTCCTTGAGGTGGTAGCATGACCTCGTAGGGTGATGGACCGCTCTATGGTACGCGCAGTACTTTGGATCCGTCACTTTGCTGGCTCCTTCTTGATCTACGATCGCCGGCAGCTGGATTTTGTTGTTCTCCAACAAGTACTTGAAGATGCCGGGAACTTCATCATCCTTGAAGGAGTAGACTTTGGGAAACCTTGGCTCCGAAGATTTCTGCTTCTGAGGTCGTTGTTGCCGCTGCTACTGTTTCTGCGGTTGCAATTGAAAAGTCTGATTAGCATCAACTGCATTGGCATGTGCCTTACCTTTCCCCCTTGGGTTGAAATTCTGCGCTGGAGCATTCGTCGCTTGTTGGCCTCTCTCCGCCTTCTTTCTTCTGAGGAATCGCTCAGCTTGCTCCCCTCGGACCTTCAGATCCTTCCAAGTTTTGGACGGTGCTGTCCCCATTGCTTCTAACACGTCCAAGGAAAGATTGTTGTGGCAGGTCTGGAGGATGAACTCCTCAGTGATCGGGTCCCGGCAATTCATCGCCTTGTTCCGGAACCTTTTGACGAAGGTGTCGACTAACTCCCCGTCCTTCTGCTTCTCATCAAGCAACGATCCGATAGATGTCTCGGTGTCGTCGTCGAAGAAATTTATGAGGAACTTAGTCTCCATATCGTCCCAGCTGTTCACGCTACCTGGCTTAAGGCGGCGATACCAATCGAAGGCGGCTCCGCGAAGAGTGCCAACGAATGACCGCACCATCAGAGGCTCATTGCCGGAGATTACCCCCAGTTGTGATTTGAAATAAATCACATGCTGAGTGGGTGAACCCTTCCCATCAAATGACGTGAAATTGATTAGGTTGAACTTCGCCGGATATGGGATTGATTCCCATTCTCTTGGGTATGGACAAGGAATGCCCGTTTTCTTCACCTCTTGAGCAGAAATAAACGTATTGATCTTGCTCTCGAGATTTTTGATCTTCAAACTTTCACCTGTATCTTCGTTAGCACGATTCTGAGGTGGAAGCGTGGTGTTGTGACTAGCATCCTCATTGCCACCCCCTGCATTAACGGGAGGATCATTGGCATTGCGAGTTTCATCCGCATCCGTATTCTCAACTTCCTGAACAACCTGATTACAGCGGCTTGGTTCGCCTTGCTGGTTCATCAGTGCTTGGATTTGTTGCTCATGCATTTCTCTCATACTCTGCATGGCCATCTGCATTTCGAACCTGAAGCTCTCCTGCTGTTTGGCCATGGCTTCTTCGAGCATCTTGGCCACTTGTTCCGTGCTTATCATAAGTGCCTCGCGGGGTTGTCCCTCACTGGATACCTTATTATCTGATGCAACTGCAGAGCCCGCATCTGATTCTTCATCTTCTGAAGGTACCCTTGTCCGAACCCTACCGTAGGTTCCTCGTTTGATGGCCTCAGACTGTAACGGGTCATAGGTCGGGATGCTTGCGGAATCGACTCGGGATTATTCCGTGCTGATGTCCCTTTGCTGGTCATGTTAGTGGTGACCCTCGGAAATTCTCCGTCTTCAACCATCGTTCTTCTTCGTCGGAAACGCCTAGGCCTTGGCTTTGGCGTTTCAGTGCTGAGCCTCTCGAAAACCAAAACTCTTTCAGGGACCATCTTGATGCAGTTACACTCTGACAATACCGCCCGAATAAGTTTAGAACAGGGGCATTGAGTCTCTAGTCTTTGAGGACTCCTCTTCCTGGTTTTCCTCGTGCTCCCATCACGATAGTACAACTCGTCGGCTTGACGGTCGGAGTAACCTATCGTGTGTTGACACAACTTCTCAGGTATAACGTTGTCATCAGACAACAACGTTTCCTTCTGAGGGTGAATTGCCTTCTTTGGGCTTTCAAAAGTTACGCGCCTCGAAACATGCCTTTGCGGGCGTGAGTTCTCAGCGGGCTCCTGGACTTCAATGCGCAAATTGGCGTGCGCGGCTGCCTTGAACTTCTTGTCATGCTGAAAGTGACAGCGACCCCCAGCATGTTGAGTCGTTCGGGGCTTCTTCATCGGGCCCAAACGTTCTTGAACTGGAGCTTTGCATTGTCCATCGGAAGTAGGCCGAGGCGCTCCAAAACTGACTTCTTTCTCCGGGATGATTCTGCGTGACCTCCCGGAGTAGCCATGGGAATTATCAGCGACTTTGTTTGGTTCGCCGGAGGTTAAACCTGCTTCGAAGGCTGCAAAGGTTGCTCTTTGGCCTGAATCACCACTTCGGACTTCGGCCTCCAGACTTTGCGGGTTGGTGGCGGCTTCTTTGCCACTTCCTCCTGCAGCTTTCTACGGGCCTCTTGGACTTGAGCCCGTGCCTGCGCTGACATCACGCGGCGCTTACGAATGCGCTCTTCCAATGTCGAACGGTTCCGTTTAACACGGACCCATTCGTTGGTTGGCGGCTTGGAGGAGCTGACATTCATCATTTGTTGAGGCTGCTTGCCTCTCCTGTTCTTCAGATCCGCATCATAGCGGATTCCATCTGTTGACTCCATCGCCTTAGCGAGTTGCCGCGCCAGGCGTTGACGTCGCCTCTGGCGGGCTCTCTTTGAGAGAGTCGCTACGCCTTCAGCGACAGAGGTGTTGGCCAGAACAGATCTGACCTGGTTGGAAATTGGTGGAACTTCACCCGACGCAACTTTGGCGTCAATCGGGGTGAGATCGTTGTTGGTAGCTTCAACTTCTTCGTACCAACGAACTTTTCTCCTAGAGGAGAACTTCTGGGATTTTTTGGACTTGCGGGGGGAGGTGGATCCGGACGAGGATGACAGGTACTCCTCGAACTTCTGTTGGTCGAACTCGTATTCGACCTCCTCCACGACCGGGATCGAGATCCGCGGCTGCGACGCTCCGATCTCGGCAGCGAGATCGGCGGCTCCCACTGTGGTCGCCAGATTGTTCGCGGGGAAAATCGTGTCTTTCTTCATTGTTGATTCCATTGTCATCTTAGATAACAGCTTTTTGAGTTACAAAGATCCTGTCTTTTTATAAGATCCGGTTACAATGAAAATCAAAGAAAATAAAAAAAAAGATTACAACTTTCTCCTTTGCCGAATAAATCACGAGCTCCTGTTTTGTGGTTGCTCCCTTGCGTGGGTTCTTCGCCTGCGCCGGGGTTTATCCGTGGACCACCGCGCGATCTAGATCCGGTAAGATCTACACGATTTGACGGGTGCTATTTCACGAAGGAAATAACAGCCGGAGGGTACTATTTCACCAAGGAAATAGTAGCCTTTAGTTCTCGGGATCAAAGGCCAAGCTTTGATCCGGAGTATTACCTCGTGTAGATCTCAGATCTGATTTTCTCTCTCGAACTCCTGCCTTTTGTGACGTGGATGCTCGCCAAGAACCAGATCTGAATGTCCAAGTCTTCAAGTCTTCAAAACTCCAAAGTGAGATCTCAATTCGGCAGAGTTTCGGCTCCAAAAGTTCCAACCTTTGACAAATGAACACCCCTAGCCTATTTATAGGCACCCAGATCTGTGCCTGGGCACAGATCTGGGCTGAGGTGGCTCGGCTGGCTCGGCCATGGCCGAGCCACCATGAGGTGGCTCGGTTTTGGCCGGGTCTCTTTTGGTGTTGGTTTTTCCACCGTTGCATCCGTTTTCCGGTTCTATGGTTGATTTGTTCGGACCTGGTTCGTTGACCTGATTTGGCAGTAAATCCGGTTCCTGATTTGGCAGTAAATCCGCTTCTGAGTTCGAGTCCAAAACTGATCTTGATTTGATCGTGATTCATCCGAGTCTGCTCTTGGTTGGATGAATCGTTGATTCCTCAACCCGTTAGCTTGATTCCTCACGCGAGTGGATTCATTCCGTTGTTTGCGTGCGGTTCGTCAGCCTCGTAGCTTCGTTAATCTGCTTCGTCGCCTATTGCTTGGCTTCGGTGTTGTGGACTAACGATCGTGTTTGCGTACGTCGCCCGATGATTGGTTCGACGTCGTCGAGCTGTGTTAAGGGACCTATAGGCAGTTTTATGCGCCTACACTTACAAAGCAAACATTATAATTTAGAATCCGATCATGAGTTGCTAGGTTCCAAATTTGATGTCATTATAAAAGAAAATATCTTGCTTAAAGAAAACAATGACATGTTAATTTTGTAAAATAAAAAATCGACCTCATCCATTTCTAGCTTAACTCATGAAAGAGATAATGTCATGTTAGAAGTAGAGAACATAAAAAATGATACTTCTTTTATAAATGACTATTTATGATCTACTTCTAATAAAAATGTATATGTGTCTAATAATGAAGATTTGAATCTTGTGAATAAACGTACTTCATCTTTAGATTCAACTTTAAAAACATGCATTAATAATCATAAGAAGCTTATGGATATGTGTGCCAAGTCTAAGTCAAAATCATCTACTCATTATGCACATATATATAACAAAGTTTACAAGTGCTCTATTTGCGACCGTAAAGGCCATTTAGCTAAATTTTGCTATGATGCACACAAATATAAGAATTCTAATGCTCCTTGTGCATCTCATGTAGCTTCTTCATCTTGTACACTTACACATTCACATGCTCATTCTCACAAAGTTTATCCTAAGCATGCTAGTATGTTTAAGTGTGATCTTTGTGGTCGTTTTGGTTATTTGGCCAAGTATTGTTTTGATTTGAAAAGAAAATCACGTTTGTCAAATGTTTCTAGTATATCACATATTTTTGAATGTGATATTTGTGGTAGATTTGGCCATTTGGCGAAGTTCTGTTATGATTTAAAAAAATGTTCAATCTTGCCAAAATTTTCAAGTAGACCACCTTTGTTTAATGATGTTTTTCATTTGTAAAATAATTTTAAAAGGCAATCTTTATTTACAAATGATTCCCGTGTACGAGCTAATGGTCCATAAAAACAAATGAATCTCTTTCATTTCACATATTACAATCGGAATGGTCATTTGAGTGATTATTGCTTTAACCGTGTTAGTGCACCACATGTGTCCAAACAGGTTCATAACCCTAGGGCTTTAAGCTTAAATGATAGGGGTCACGTTCCTAAACTTTTTGGTACCAAGAATACTTGGGTACCAAAACATATTTAATTTTTAAACCAAGAATTCTTATTATTTTTATGTTTCTTTTTCTTGGTTTTAAAAATTATGTTTTAAAATTTTTTGGATATGAAAACAATTTTTCTTTGATCAATTTCTTTGTTTTTATGATTATTAGTTTCGCTTTTAATGAGAGGTTTGTGTTTATATAACCCTCCAGATTTATTGGGTATTTATTCCCAAACCTTATTTACCGGGTGCTAAAAATATTTATATGGGTTGAAACAAGCTCAAGAGCTTGATATGGTGGCCTCTCCCATTTGTGAAAATCAATGATGATTTAGTTTTATACTTTTAAAGATAATTTTTTTTATCCGTAGTTCATGGTTCTTGTATGTTTTGTAATATTATTTTTGAACTATGAAAATTATGCTTTGATTTGTTCTTTTGAATTCATTATATAAGCACAAATAGATGATTTAAATTTCAAATATTCTTTATAATATATTCTTTATGTGGTTTGATCAAGTTTTACAAAGGCAATTTTCTTTATTGATCAAACATTATTTTTAGGCTTAAATCTTGATTTATGATTTCATTAATTAATTTGTTTTCATTTGAAACTTTTTGCATGATTTTCATGTCCGTTTTCTTTTGATTTCATAAATCTATTTTTATACATGATTTTTATGTTTATGTTTTGAGACATATTATTTCAATGGTACATCCATATGTGTTCTCATTATCTTGTAGTATGTGAGTGATATTTAGCATATTCATCTATGCTTACTCACATATGATTACCTTAGCCTTCATTTCATACATTCATTAAGGTATTTTGATAGGGGGAGCAATCCCTATGCTTGTTTTATACTCACTCATGCTTATTTGCAGGGGGAGCTTTCGCTCTCTTCATTCTTTTGTTTATTCCTTTTTGATGTTGTCAAAGGGGGAGAAATATTGTGAATATATTCTTTTTATTTATATGCATGATAATTATAATATTGTATATTCATTTCCTTTCATGCATATATCCTTTTTGTAAATTGTTTGTCATCACCAAAAGAGGGAGATTGTTGGCCTCTTTATTTTAATGATGTTTAACAAATAATTTATCACTAATGTTGTTTGTCTAGTATTTATATTTTCTTATTTATTGTAGACAAATAACGTGTTGGAGGATGGATGGAATCAAGCATTCACGATCATATCCAATGGAGGTTGGCAGAATAGTGGAGTGAAGGTATTCAAATCTAAGTTAAAGATTCAAGTTCAAGCTTCATCCATAAGTTTATCAAGAAGAGCATATTGAAGATCAAGATCAAGCGTGGGTAATTTAGTTTAGGAGTTTATATTATGTGTGTTAGATACTCTAAGCTCTATATCACACATACACACAATTCTTGATTTTGAGTAATTTTGATAAAATATTAAGTTATTGGTTTTTGGACTTAACAACCATTATATACATATTCTCTTAAGTCTATAAAATCATTTTATAAGGTTTCAAAACATTGTTTAACTCAATAGTCAAAAATCAAGAAGTTTATGTACACATATGTTTACAAGTTTTGCAAAATACATGAGTTTTCACAAATGGAAAATTAATTTTGAGAATTTTTTTTCTAACATGTTAAATTTTATGTTTATAAATGTTTACCAAAGTTCTATAAATTTTGGAATTAATTTGTTATGTTTACTTGAATTTACAAAATCAAGTTTTAAATAAATTCATGTTCGTGCATGTTTTTGTAAAACAGATGCGTTTTCACAATTGGGAAATGAGATTTGAAATTTTTCTTTATTTACATGTTTATCATCATATATATAAATATTTCCCCAAGTTTTACTAATTTTGGAGTTGTTTTATTATTTCAATTGAATTTACAAAAACGAGTTTTTAGCAGTTTTTCAGAAACTGTATATCTGTATTCAAAGAATTATTTCTCACAAATGGGAAGTGATATTTAAGAAATTCTTTCTCTAACATGTTAATCTACATATGTAGAAACTTTCCTCAGAATTTCATGATTTTTAAAGTTGATTTACTATTTTTAATTAATTTTACAAAGAAAGATACACAATTTTCCATTTTCTGAAATTGTCAGTTTTTCACGGTCGACCGCTACAGTCGACCATGCTACAGTGTGGTCGACCACCACGGTCGACCGGACGCAGTCTAGAGAGCATTTTGGCTCTCGCTGTCGACCGCTACAGTAGCCGCGGTCGTAGCGGTCGACCGTCAAAGTTACCGTTGCACAGTAACGGTAACTTGCTAATTTTTGTTTTTTAGTGGGTTTTAAGGGTTTTTTTGGGTTGTTTTCTTCTACCTTATATATACCCCTTTGCCATAATTATTTTCTACCATAAAGGGATATTTGTTTTAAGTTGCTAATTTTTGTTTTAAGTTTTGTTTAAGTATGGGTTAAAAGTTTTAAGTTTGTGAAGATTGTTTCACAAGAAGAGGAGATCATCTTTGATTTGAGCTTTCCACTTCACATCTCCATCTCTCTTGTTCTAGAAATGTTTTCTCAACTCAATTATCTAGCTTTTTTACATTTACATTGTCATATTTATATTTGCTAGATTTTAATTGAGTTTGATTTTATTTTTCTTTGTTTACACACACAACCATTGAGCTTATTGTATTTGCATACATTGTATAATTGGGTTGTGAAATTGTGTGACTTAGAGAGTGAGCATACATTAAGTTCTTATCTATTGTTAGGTTGAAATTTATCAGGATTTTTATAAATTTTACAATCTTGAGGGTTTTATCTTGTAATTTGTAAAAAGTTTAGAGTTTTATTACAAATTCCATAAAATTTTGGGGGTTGTTTGTGTTATTTTTAGGTTTTTATTGTGTTTATATGTTTGAAATTTTTAATGTGTTTTTTACAAATTTTGAATTTTAGTAGTGTTTTTTTATTTTTTTTAAACTTACAATATACTTTCTCCAATGTCAAAAACTTTTATTTTTTAGCTAGAATATATTTTTCAAATTTCTCATTGAATTAAAATAAGTAAAATTTATAATTTTTAAGATGTTTTAATAAAATTTTAAATTTGTAGGGGTGTTTTTGTAATTTAAAAACTTAGAGGGTATTTTTTACAAGGTCTAGGAATTAAAATTATATTATCCTATAGCTAAATAAATAAATGTAATTTAAAAATAATAATTTAAATTATTAAGTGATAGATATTCGTTCATGCAAGAAAGTAAATTAAGTGATAGATATTCGTTCATGTAAGAAAGTAAAGTAATCTATGGTCTATATACTTATATGGCCAATCGATTAAACATATTAAAATTATAATGACCGCAGTTAAAATTATATGATGGGTTCACATTAAATATAATTTATAAAAAATAGTACATTAAATTTAAAAACCTTTTAACCAGCATATAGATTGTTTAAAAAAATTTGCATGTATAAAATATAGTGCCTAGGAATAGTGATGTGCACACTTAACTATAGCCTAATATATCTTAAGAATGATTTACTCTTTAATATTATCATTAATTGATGTATCTATGCATTACACTAAAAACACAGTGAAAATTTAGAAAACTATAAAAGAAATACCCTTAAAAGTTTTTAAAATTGTTAAAACAAACACCTTAAACTTTTATAATTAACAAATACACAAAACTATTAAAAATTATATTAAAATACAAGAAACTACAAAAAATCATTGAAAAAATTTCAAACTTTGGAGGGGTAATTTGTAATGTACTAAACTTTAAGATTGTTTTTTTTGTAAATTTCAAATCTAATAGATTTTTAATTAGTTATATTCTTTTAAAAAAATTATGGGTAATATCAACCATAGAAATTTTTTCCTAAACCCATACTTTTAAAAGGAGTATGATATATATTTTTTGTAATTTATTTTATTTTCGAACGATTGCTAGTGATTTTGTATATTCATTTTAGTGTCTATAGGTTAGAAATTTTCATGGTGTTTTTTTTTATAAATTATGAATGTTAGGGAGTTTTTGTAATTTTTTTAAAGTTATAAGTCTTTTTTATAGATTGTAAATTATTTATATACTATTTACAATTCCTATAGTTTCAATTTACTAATGAGTTTAAAATTCTCAGAGTCTTTTTTGTAAAATTTTAATTTTACATGTTTTTTTATAATTTTTGAAACTTTAAGAGTATTTTCTATAAATTATAAATTATGCAGGAGATATTTGTAACTCCTATATTTTTAATGTACTGTTAGGTTAGAAATTATCAGAATTTTTATAAATTTTACAGTCTTGAGAGTTTTATCTTGCAATTTGTTAAAAGTTTAATGTTTTATAAATTTTTAGAGTTTTATATTGAGGGTATTTTTGACAAGATCAAAAAACTTTTAGGTGCTGGCTAGCATATATTTTTGAGATTTCTCTATGAATTATATCAAACATATCACATTTATCCAATAATATGTTAAGTCTCATTATGTATACGATAAATTATTTAATTATAAATTTAAAGAAGATAGGAAAATTAGAATAGATTAGGATAACAATATAATATTTAAAAAAATTAAGGGTAATATTGATCATGAAAAGATTTCCCCTAACTCGTACTTTTAAAGGGAGTATGATTTATTACAGTGAAAATAACTTTGGAATTTTTTCGGCTAAACACCAGAAAACCCCCTTATTTTTTTGGACGATAATTAGATAACCCCCATAACTGTATGAGTATATATCAGACCCCCACCTACAAAGTTAAGGGCTATTAGAAATTTTCAACTTTAAGATTTTATTTAAAAAGCCCCTAAACGCATGAACAAAGTTTTTGCTGGCAAAACTATCTCCTAAAGTGATTTTACCCACATATGTGAGAATTATGGTTGATGCTAAGGGAGATTTTCTAATAAAATCTTAATTAAAGATAGAGTGAGATTACTAATAACCCCTAAAGTTGTGTGTGTGTATATAAATTTGTTGTGTGTGTGTATATAAATTTGAAAGGTATGGTGAATTATTTGATAATAGTTTAAAGTTAAGGGTGTTTATTATTATTATATATTTTAGTCAAAAATAAATTTCTGTGCAAAAGAGCATGCGCTTTCGTGAAGTTTATCCAAATTTAAATACGGTCCAGCCCCGCACCAGAGTCCCAAGCGTCAAAGAATGACTGTTGTCTGGGTCCCCCGCGCGAGCGTCAGAACAGCAAGACCCCCGTGATTCTCTCGCGCCAACTGCCCTCGGGGATGAGACCCCCGTGAAAAGCTCGGGTCCGATCGAGTCAGAGTCTACGGGCTCGAGATCCGTGCTCCCCCGTTGCGTGTTCGGGTCGCATCCCACTTTCCCTCTCCCTTCTCTATTTTTTTTATTATTATTAGCTTTCTCAGCCCGTGGTTTGTTTGGGTCTGCCCCTTTCAAGGTTCTCTCCTCCAAATCAACAACCATTCCCCTCTGCCGTAGCCACCGCGCAAGTCAAAAACTATCAAACATCCGTACACGTATGCATCTGACATGCGCGCGTGCGATGAGGTCAGCGTTATTGCAAGGAGAGAGCAGGGGGATTTGCGTTGATCACTGTTCATGTGCCAGCTCAGATGGTCTTCGTGTTAACTATATGGTTTGTGTTGAGCCTTGCATGATACTTGCATCATCTGAAAAAAAAAATGTGCATGTCGTCTTCCTGTCCTACGGCAGATATTGTTGAAAATGTACTGAAGTATTAGAGCATGTTCGGGAAGTTGTGACGTATTTGGCGAATATGTTATTTTAGATAAATGTTTTTCTATAGAGTGCACATGACACTCTATAAGAGATGAGAGAGATAGAGAGAAATAAATTATGCATAGAAATTAGTACAAATCAGGAGGACTCATGGGTTATTCATTTCTCTCTATCTCTCTCCTCCCTTATAGAGTGCCCGTGGGCACTCTATAGAAAAACCGTTTAGATAATTACCCACTAAAAATAAGCTAGGGTACTCTGCAATATACCCCTCATTATTTTCGAAAATTCCAACCCCTACTTATCACTCTCCAGCCGTGCGCATTAATTTTTTCATCAATTTGATAATAATGACAGGCTTATAAGCTGCCTATTTGTGAAACACTCTTACTATTAAAATGGATTATAATCCCGCTAAAACTGCCAAACATTTTAGCTTATAATCCATTGTAGATTAATTATGAGTCAAGTGGATTAAAATCCAAACGTGCCAAATTAACATGCTCTTAATCAATAATTAAATGTGTTAGATTTCTTACAAGAGACATTTAAAAGACTAATATTATGTATGTAATTAGTAATTAAATTATATAAATTGCAGAAATGACAATTTACAGAGACTGACATGGGGAAAAAGTTCATACAAAGTGAGAGTATCGATCGGTGCGGCACTTTTGTTATGAGAATGTTGGCAGTTAACCATGTAGGATTTCTATCTTTCTGAAGAGAACTTTTGGATTCGATTCGAGCAAACATTGGACAACCTGCAGACGGTTTGGACCATTAATTAAAAAAAAATCTCACGATTTTCTTTTTATTCTCCCTCTTTTCCCATCTAAAAATTCACCGGTTGAAAGAATTAATATCAAAGGAAATAAAAGGAGATCACCAGACTGCATGTTTCTTGCAACTTTTTTTTCTCTTTACTAATATTGTTTCACCTTGAGTTACTTGAATCCTTACCAAATTAAGCTTGCTTTAATAATTATACCACAAAAACGAAGGTACGTAATAATTAAACGTAAAACAAAGGAACAAGATTTCAAGATCCGTGCATGCTTAATCTACGTGAATCATCAGCACCCTTTTCTTCGTTAATTTTCTGCCATGTATGTGAATTTAGCTACAAATTAAGAGAAGCCCTTTTAAGTATATATACATAATTTCCCTTAAAATAAAAAATATAAAAATCAGTATACCTAGCTATGACAAAATTGAATTATGTAAAGAAAGAGGGAAAATGATAGGAGCACACCCTCAACCACAACCCTAACAACACACACTCTCTCATTTACTACAGTACACCGGGTCCCATATGAGATTTTAAAATTTAAAATCACATGTGAGACCCGATGTACTGTAACAATGAGAGAAGGTGTGGTTAGGATTATGGTTGGGGGTGTGCCCTAGTGCCACCCAAGAAAGAGACATGGATATGCATGAGAGAGAGAGAGGTCTCTAATATTGCTAATATATCGAAGAAGAGTAAAATCACCTGCAAGCCGCATGCACACGTGTGGCAAGTGATCCTGAGGAAAAAGTATAGAAAGAAGAGGTGAGGAGCCCATGGTGGAGAAGGGGAGCACGTGCAGCGTAGAAGCAATAGTCCCTTTTGCACGTGCCCTGCTTCTCCAACAGGGAACTGCTCATCAAGGAAATGAACTGCCAAGCACATCTCTGTTGCTCTTGTTGTTGTTTGAAAAAGAGGGTCTTCAGCTCCTTATATAAGCACACATGAAGAGACCCCCCCCCACCCCACCCCCCACCCCCGGGTGGGGGGTAGGATAATAAGATGTGGGTGAATTAAATGGAGATGGAGTCTTGTAGTGGGTTTGCTTACAGTGAGAGACATCAAGTAATCAAGTAGCGGATGGAGAGATGGAGATGGAGTCTTGTAGTGGGTTTGCTTACAGTGAGAGACTTCAAGTAATCAAGTAGTGGATGGAGAGAGAGAGAGAGAGAGGTTCTCACCCCTGCCTCCCCTTTGAATACAACTCTTGACTGCCTCAATCCCCACCTTTGTCGGCCTCCATCATACATATGGTAACCCTGTTCCCTATCAAAATCAAAATAAAATAAAATAAGATGAAATAACATAATGAGGTACTGATAATCAAAAGGATAAATGATGGTTAGATATCTTATATATATAGTTTCATTCAATTGGCATTTATATGGCCTCAGTTATTTTCATAGCATTTATATTCTCTGAATGGACATTTATAATTAACGCATTAATACACTTTGTTATGTAAATGTGAACATTTTCATCTGAAACTCCCCACATAACATTCATATGCTTATTTTAAAAATTTTCACTATTAAATTTGTTAAAATTATTCTTAAACCTTTCTAATTTATAATCTTAAAATAGAATTAGCAATTATTTAATTTAGAATTTGTGAAGGATTGACACAAGATTTAACAAATATTAATAGTTAAAATTAAGATACCAACGTTACATAGGAACTTTTGGGTGAAAACTTTCGCATATGAAAAATAGAGTACTAGCATGTCAATTTTTAACAACTTAAGAGTATGTTGATGGGAACGTGGTCCATCCCCATGATGAATTAATATGTATTTAATCCATGAAGATTTTGTGGTTGACTATATGCATGCATTGATAGATTATCTTTCCCCATGCATTGGGAAAAGAAATGACTAGTCTTTGGACTTCCTCATGCAATGAATATAGTGTACCTGTAGGCGTCTAAAAATGCCTATAGGTTCCCGCACGCGGCTCGAGAAAGAAAGAAGACGATGAACGTCACTATCCGAATCACAGAAGCTTATTTGACGTCGACAAGTGCATGAAGTGAGTCGACGAACCGTGTGAAGTAACAGAACTTCAGAATAACAAAAACACGAACTGATCGGGAGCTGCACGTCGCTCACAAAAGACGAAGCGCCCATCATACCCCGTCTACTCCATATATGATTCAACCATGAAAGCTTGTAGATCTTCTTGTCAGCTTTTCAACGCATATTGAATCGAGTAATTCCGAGTTAGGATGACGAAGATACAGCGGAAACGGACAGAACACGTGAGACACCTATAGGTGTCTCGGCCAAAGTTTAGCCGAGACACCAAGAGGTGTCTCGGCCAAGGCTTGGCCGAGACACCCACGTGTGTCCGCAGCCCCGAAAATAGTGATTTGACAGATTTAAGCTATTTTTTTATCGTTAACCACCTGGATTTGTTCCAACTGATCTGAATCTATCCAAGAACGTAATAAAGTGGTTATAACTAAAAATAAGAGTGAATGGATCGTACTTATCCGAAAACAGAGGTCCCAAAACCTATAAATACAGCCACAGTGCCTTTATTTTTTTCAGATCTGGAATTCTCGAGCGTGGCGAAGTCTTGCTGAATTGAAGGAGTATAAATTTTATAGGAGAGGAGGAGATCGGATCGAGTTCGTCAGCATAAAAAAGAGGAGCTCATCACATCTACAGTTCACAGTTCATTCCCTTGAGATTGCCCTATTGTGGTGATCTCGAGAAGAGTGATGATCTCGCTACTACCGAGATAATTGCTTCGGTTTCTTAATTCATTCGTGAATCAACGAAGCTCCGGATCTGATTTGATCATTTGGTAATCAACGGATATTAACATCCCCAACACAGGTAAAGATCCCACGCAAGCAACGGAGGATAAACGTCCGTTGAGTTTGTTGACAAGAAAGTTGTAATTTTTGTTGAAAATATTATAAAAAGACTATTTTTTGAGTTTGTTGTAAACGCTTAAAGTTGTAATGAACTCATCAATGGAATTGACTTTCTATCCAAACAAGCTGGCGACCATAGTGGGAGCCAACATCCTAAGTGCCAAGACTGTCGTGCCGCAGCTAACGATCAAGATCCCGGTGAACGAAGAGGTTGAATACGAATTCGACTAGCAAAAGTTCGAGGAGTACATCTCCTCCTCCTCCTCCAGATCTACCTCTCTTCGCAAGTGCAGGAAGGCCCCCTCCTCCCAAAAGATCCGCTGGTCTTTAGATCTGAATACCTAATAAAGTGATCTCCCCGCTACCGCTGCCGCAGTTGCACCTCGCAACGATCTGTCGACGTCCGATAAAACCAAAGTCGCAGATCCTGACACCTTATCAAAGAGGGCTCGTCAGAGGCGCCGCCAACATCTCGTCTGCCAGTTGGCTAAGGCTTTAGAGCAAGTGAACGGACTCTGCTACCAAGCGGATCTAGAGTTCAGAAAGTGCCAAGTGGCTAAGCCGTCACCACAACAAGTATCAGGGTCCTCCTCCCAACGGTCAACTAACAAATGGGTTCGTGTCAAACAAACTCATTCTACTCTCAAGGAGCGTATCAAAAAACGTCACGCACTACTTACGCACACATGGATTCTCGCACAAGAAGCACAGAAATTGCAGCAGGAGGAGGTGGTCAAGAAACCACCAAGATCTAAGCAGGTTTGGGTGCTGAAGGTCAAAACAGCACCTCTACCCAATAAGAAACACCAGTCGTGTCTCTCGCTCGATTCCAGATCCGAGGCTGTTCCCCAGCATTCGTCAACTTTAGATCCCACTCCTATTGCTCCTGCATCTCCGGTCAAACCTTCATACAGTTAGGGTCAAAGCTAAAATCTCTTCTTGATTCCTTCCATGAACGAGAAGTCCACTTTTAAATCAATTGATCAAACCTTCCTACAGTTAGGATCACCTCAAACTCCTACTTGGTCAAACATTCCTACAGTTAGGGCCAAAACCATAATTCACTCTCGATAAATGAGAAATTTACCTTTAGTTCGGTAATCAAACCTTTTGACAGTTAGGATTATCCGAATCTTTTCGATTCTCGGAGTGGAGATCTCACTCTTAGTTTTATCTTCCCGGATTCTTAAAGTGGAGATCTCACTTTGAGTTTCCTTTGGTAACTGGAGATAGAATATAAAATTCTTTCTCTCCAGCTTTGGGAGATAGAATATAAAATTCTTCCTTTCCCGCATCGGGTTCGTCTTTGCCCCAAGAGAAGACACAATATTTTAAATATTATAATTCTCAAAATCTGTGCTTCACAAGCATGAGAAATTTTATCTCGAAGCCTAAGAAGGGATAAGTCAGCGCCTAACACGTATTGTCGGTTAGTCTTTGATCATAAAAAGAACGAAAGCCCACATATTCAACATTATGGCAGGTTGTTATTAATAACACCATAATTCGTTTCTTACACGTACGAAGAATTTTATCCTAAATCCTAAGTAGGAATAAGTCAACGCCTAACACGTGTTGCCAGTTTAGTCTTTCACCGATTGAAGAAGACACCAGAATCCCAGTCTGAGGACTTTTATCCTGAAGCCTAAGAAGGGATAAGTCAGCGCCTAACACACGTTGCCGGTTAGTCTTTTGCCGTAAAAAGGATAAAAGCCCACATATTCGACATTATGGTAGGTTATTATTAATAACATCATAATCCATTCCTTACACGTACATGGAATTTTATCCCAAATCCTAAGTAGGGATAAGTCAACGCCTAACACGCATTGCCGGTTTAGTCTTTCACCGATTAAAAAAACATCAGAATCCCAGTCTGAGGACTTTTATCCCGAATCCTAAGAAGGGATAAGTCTGCGCCTAACATGCGTTGTCGGTTAGTCTTTTACCGTAAAAAGGATAAAAGCACACATATTTGACATTTGGTAGGTTGTTATTCATAACGCCAAAATCCGTGCTTCACACGTGCGGGGAATTTTATCTCGAATCCTAAGTAGGGATAAATCAACGGCTAATACGCGTTGCCGGTTTAGTTTTTCACCAATTAAAGAAGACGTCAGAATCCAAGTCTGCGGACTTTTATCCTGAAGCCTAAGTAGGGATGAGTCAGGGCCTAACACGCGTTGTCGGTTAGTCTTTGACCGTAAAAAGAATAAAAGCCCACATATTCAATATTGTAGTAGGTTGTTATTAATAATACCATAATCCGTTCCTTACATGTACGTGGATTTTTTTTCAGAATCCTAAGTAGGAATAAGTCAACGCCTAACATACGTTACCGGTTTAGTCTTTCACCGATTGAAGAAGATACCAGAATCCAAGTCTGGGGACTTTATCCCGAAGCCTAAGTAGGGATGAGTCAGTGCCTAACACGCGTTGCCGGGGAGTCTATTACCGTAAGAAAGACGAAGCCTACGTATTCAATATCGTAGTACTGAGAGAGTTAACTTTCTTAGCACAACGTCACATGCGGAACGGACTCAAACAATCTGTATGCAAGCCTGATTCAAACGGTAATCGGTAAAGGCACGTAAAATCCGTTGAAGGCTGAGGATTTGCCAAAAATCCTAAGTCTACATCTGATACACGTTGTTGTTTAGTCTTTTCATAGGAGAAAGATAAAGTCTACATATTCAATATCGTAGTACTAAAAGAGTTAACTCTTTTAGCACAACGTTACGTGCACAACGGGTTTAAACAATATGCGTGCTAGCCTGACTCAAATGGTAGTCGGTCAAGGCTAATCAAACCCGTTGATGGCTGAGGGTTTGCTAAAAATCCTATAAACACAAGAGTCATTGACCTATCAGCTTCATTAGTTGGTCTTATGACTTGAGCATCCAACAACCTCAGGATAAGATTTATATATGCAGATGAATAAGCTTTAATAGTTGGTCCTGTAGCCTTGACATTTAGGACTGCCACGCTCCAACGCCTTAAGAGCTTAAACTGTGTAGACTCTAGTAAACGTACGAGTATAAACTATATTAATACCGGTCAATGCATTGTGATGAAAGTCAATGCTGATCAATGTGAAACCCTAAGGTCAACGCGTAGCCTTAGGTCAACGCCAGTCAGCGTATTGTGATGAAAGTCAACGCTGATCTATGTGAACCCCTAAGGTCAACGCCAGTCAACGCGTAGCTCTGAGTCAATGTCGATCAATGCGTTGTGATGGAGATAATCAGTTCAAAGTCAACTCAATGACATGAGCCAAAATTAACTCACTAAGTTTGATTCGAAACTTCGACGACGGCCAGATGATAAACGCAGCGCCGGAAGAACTTCAGCTATTCATCAAAATAGACTGAAAATCAAAGAAGTCAAGAATCAAAGCCAATTACAGGTCCTTTCATACCGACTGAAGGTTAGACCAATCATCTAAAGTATTTTAGGCTCTTCTATAAAAGAAACGAGACTGGAATACTTTGGAGGGGGTATCTGTAGGCGACTAAAAATACCTATAGGTTCCCACACGCGGTTCGAGAAAGAGAGAAGACGATCAACATCACTATCCAAATAACAAAAGCTTATTCTGAGTCATAGAAGCTTATTTAACATTGACAAGCGTATGAAGTGAGTCGACAAACTGTGTGAAGTAACAGAACTTCAGAATAACGAAAACACGAACTGATCGGGAGCTACGCATCGCTCACGAAAGATGAAGAGCCCATCATGCCCCATCTACTCCATAAATAATTCAACCATGGGAACTTGTAGATCTTCTTGTCAGCTTTCCAACGCATATTGAATCGCGCAATTCCGAGTTCGAATGACGAAGATACGACAGAAACGGATAGAACGCATGAGACACCCATAGGTATCTCAGCCAAAGTTTAGCTGAGACACCCATAGGTGTGTTTGTTGGAAAATTTGTAATAAAGAGAAATGGTAAAAGAATTGTGTTTGATTTTATTCTCTCTAACTGCTTAGAAAAAGAATGTTTACAACTCTCTCAACTCTCAATTACAATTTGAATTCCTGAATACAAAAGAGAAGAGAATGAATTTGATTCTCTCCTTTGTTTAAAACTGGGTCCTTCATGGTGGTGATGAGATGCTTCCCTCGAGTGCTTGCGTCGAGTTTGCTTCTCGTTGACGATCTGAACGTCTCAATCTGCTGGAATAACTGATCGGTTTGGTTGATAACTCTTGACGAGTATTGTAGCTCAGGATGAGTAACAAACTCTGGTAAAAAGAGTTATCTGAACCGAAAATGATTCGGTTAATAAGCCAAGTATCTAACGTCTGGATTCCTCAATGGATGTTGATTCCCCAGACTGTATAAAGAGTTGATTCTCTTTCTCTCAGATCCTCTCCAGAAAATCCGATCTCAAGATAATATCTCGCCCCCTCAAAGATCTGATTCTCAAAAATCCGATCTTTAACTCTGTTGAGTTTTTGGATATTTATAGGGGGATTAGGGGTGTATCTGCCCCCATAATCCGCGCCTAAATGGCGGTTTAGTTACCTCATTAATCGGGTGTAACAACCCACGTAAACCACTCCCTATATCGTGGGTAGAGAACAGCTTCGAAGTTGTTACGATCACGTTTGAATGAGTCAGAACCTTGACTTGCGTTCTGGCGGTGATTGTAAAGAGATGCTGTGACGAGCTGCGTTGTGCAGCGATAGAGCTGCGTTGTGCAGCGATGATGAGCTGCGTTTGGCAGCGGTTGACGAGTTACGTTTGGCAGCGTTTGACGAGCTGCGTTGGGCAGCGATTGATGAGCTGCACTGGGCAGCGATTGATGAGCTGCGTTCGGCAGCGGTTGACGAGCTGCCTTGGGCAGCGATGATGAGCTGCACTGGGCAGCGATTGATGAGCTTCGTTTGGCTGTAGGTGTATAAAATTGCCTATAGGTCCCTTAGCATAGCTCGACACGGGGATTTGACGAATCAACGAACCATCGAGTGACGAGGCGACGTGGTCAACGAATCGCACGCGAGCAACGGAATGCATTCGTGCGCGGAACCAATCCAACGGTTCTGGAAGTCAACGAGTCGTCCAACCATAAAACAGATTCGAACTCAAACACCAAGGCGGATTTACTGCCAAATGAAGATCCAGACTGTCAAATTGAGGTCCGGATAAATCAAATACAGAACCGGAAAACGAGAAACGATAGAAATCAACACCCCGAGGGCTCGGCAAAAAAAACCGAGCCACCCTGAGGTGGCTCGGTGGCCGAGCCACTCCTGGGTGGCTCGGCCGGCTCGGCCAAGGCCGAGCCACCTCAGGGTGGCTCGGCCACTGCCGAGCCACCTCAGGGTAGCTCGGCCCAGTGCCAAGCCACCCTGAGGTGGCCGGCCCAGATCTGGGCCAAATGCACAGATCTGGTTGCCTATATATAGGGGGGGGGGGGTGATTCATTATTTAGAAGGACTTTTTGGAGAGCCGAAACTCTGCCGGATTAAGATCTTGTTCTTGAGTTCTTGAAGGCTTGAAGACTTGGACATTCAGATCTGTTTCTCGGCGAGCATCCGCATCACGAAAGGCAGGAGTTCGAGAGGATCAGATCTCAGATCTACGTTGCTATACTCCGGATCAAAGCTTGGTCTTTGATCCCGAGAATCGAGCGATTGTTTCCTTAGTGAAATAATCCCTCCGGCTATTATTTCCTTGGTGAAATAATACCCGTAATATTACGTAGATCTGTTCGAATCTAGATCGTGCGGTGGTCAACGGATCAACCATCGGCGCAGGCAAACAACCCACGAAAGCGAGTGACCGGATAACAGGAGCTCGCGATTTGTTCGACAAATAAGGAAAGTTGTAATTTTCATTTTTTGTTTGATTTTCATTGTAACCGGATCTTATAAAAAGATCGGATCTTTGTAACCCAAAAAGTTGTTATTTAAGAGTACAATGGAATCATCAATGAAGAAAGCTACCATTTTTCCCGCGAACAATCTGGCGACCACAGTGGGAGCCACCGATCTCGCTGCCGAGATCGGAGCGTCGTAGCCGCGGATCTCGATCCCGGTCGTGGAGGAGGTCGAGTATGAGTTCGACCAGCAGAAGTACGAGGAGTACTTGTCCTCGTCTGGATCAACCTCCCCCCGTAAGTCCAAGAAATCCCAGAAGTTCTCCTCCAGGAGAAAAGTTCGTTGGTGCGAAGAAGTTGAAGCCACCAACGACAACCTCACCCCGATCGACGCCGAAGTTGCGTCGGGTGAAGTCCCACCGGCCTCCAAACAGGTCAAATCCGCCATGAAGGCATGGTGACTCTCTCTAAGAGAGCTCGCCAAAGGCAGCGTCAACGCCTTGCGAAGCAATTCGCAAAGGCCATGGAGTCTGTTGATGGGGTCCGCTACAATGCGGATCTGAAGAGCAAACGAGGCAAAAAGCCTCAACAACAAATGAATGGTGGTTCCTCTAAGCCATCAACGATGGAGTGGGTCCGTGTCAAACGGAATCGCTCAACGCTGGAGGAGCGCATCCGCAAACGCCGCGCATTATCAGCGCAAGCACGTGCTAAAGCTGAAGAAGCCCGTCGGAAGCTACAAAAAGAGGTGGTCAAGAAGCCGCCATCAACTCGCAGAGTTTGGAAGCCGAAGTCTGAAGCGGCGGTTCAGACCAAGGAGCAACAATTGCAGCCTCCGAAGGTTCAATATCCGGCAAATCAATCCAAATCATCGGTGACTTCCACAATTGTTCCGAGAGATCCCACAGGACCATCCCAGAAGAGGAAGTCGGTTTTGGAGCGCCTCGGTCCACTTCCCAAAGAACGAGGCAAAGCTCCAGTCCAAGAACAGTTGGGGCCAATGAAGAAGTCCCAAACGATTCAACATGCTGGGGTCACCGCAACCCTCAACATTTTGAGAAGATCGTGGCACCCAAGCGCACAACTTTGCACATTGAAGTTCAGGAGCCCGCTGAAGATTCACGCCCACAAAGGCACGTTTCGAGGCGCGTGACTCTCGAAAGCCCAAAGAAGGCAAGTCGCCCTCAGAAGGAAACATTCTCGTCTGATGACGAGGACGTTATACCTGAGAAGTCGTGTCAACACACAATAGGTTACTCTGATCGTCAAGCTGACGAGTTGTACTATTGTGACGGGAGCACGAGGAAAACCAGGAAGAGGAACCCTCAAAGACTAGAGACTCAATATCCCTGTTCCAAACTCATTCGGGCGGTATTGTCTGAGTGTAACTGCCTCAAGACGATCCCCGAAAGAGTTTCGGTTTTCGAAAGGCTCATCACTGGAACGCCAAAACCAAGGCATAGGCGTTTCCGACGAAGAAGAACGGTGGTCGAAGACGGTGAACATTCGAGGGTCACCGCCAACATGACCAGCAAAGGAACATCGGCTCAGGATAACCCCGAGGCGATTCCAGAAATACCTCGATGCGTAACTCGTCTACAATCTGGGGCTATCATTCGCGCAACGTATTGTAGGGTTCGGACAAGAGTACCTTCGGGAGATGAAGAATCAGATGCCGGCTCGGCAATTGCATCTGACAACACCGTGTCCAGCGAAGGACAGCCCCGCGAGTCATTCATGATAAGCGAGGAGCAAGTGGCCAAGATGCTTGAAGAAGCCATGGCCAAACAACAAGAAAGCTTCAGGTTCGAAATGCAAATGGCCATGCAGAGCATGAGAGAGATGCATGACCAACAGATCCAGGCACTGACGAACCAGCAAGGCGAACCAAGCCGCCGTAATCCAGTTGTTCAGGAAGTGGAGAATGCGAATGCGGATGAAACCCGCAATGCCAATGATCCTCCCATTAATGCAGGGGGTGGCAATGAGGGTGCTAGTCACAACACCACACTTCCACCTCCGAATCATACTGATGAAAACTCGGGTGAAAGTCTGAAAATTAAAAACCTCAAGAGCAAAATCAACACATTGATTTCCGCTCAAGAGATGAAAAAGACGGGCATTCCTTGTCCATACCCAAGAGAGTGGGAATCAATCCCATATCCGGCGAAGTTCAGTCTAATTAACTTCACGCTGTTTAATGGGATGGGTTCACCCACTCAGCATTTGATTTATTTCAAATCGCACTTAGGGGTAATCTCTGGTAATGAGCCTCTAATGGTGCGGTCATTCGTTGGCACTCTTCGCGGAGCCGCCTTCGATTGGTATCGCCGCCTCAAGCCAGGTAGCATTAACAGCTGGGACGACATGGAGACTAAGTTCCTCACAAATTTCTTTGACGACGATACCGAGATATCCATCGGATCGCTGCTCGATGAGAAGCAGAAAGACGGGGAGTTAGTCGACACCTTCGTCAAAAGGTTCCGGAACAAGGCGATGAATTGCCGGGATCCGATCACTGAGGAGTTCATCCTCCAGACCTGCCACAACAACCTTTCGCTGGACGTGTTGGAAGCAATGGGCACAGCACCATCCAAGACATGGAAGGATTTGAAGGTCCGAGGGGAGCAAGCTGAGCGATTCCTCAGGAGAAAGAAGGCGGAGAGAGGCTAACCGGCAACAAATCATCCGAAACAGAACTTCAACCCGAAAGAAAAAGGTAAAGCTCATGCTAATGCCATTAATGCTAACCAAACTTTTCAATTGCAACCTCAGCAACAGCAGCAACAACGAGCGCCACAACAATCCTAGCCGTATTGGTAGCAACGGTCTCAGAAGCAAAAATCTTCAGAGCCGAAGTTTCCTAAAGTGTACTCCTTCAAGGATGATGAAGTTCCTGGCATCTTCAAGTACTTGTTGGAGAACAACAAAATTCAGCTGCCAGCGATCGTGGATCAAGAGGGAGCCAGCAAAGTGACGGATCCGAAGTACTTCGCATACCACAGAACGGTCCATCACCCTACGACGTCATGCTACCACCTCAAGGACAAGATCCAGGCGTTAATCGACGTAGGGATCATAACCCCGAAACCGGCCAAGAATGTGGGAGCAAACGCGGTGTTAATCAGTTTCAGATCGGTGCCTACAACTTGGTTTGAGCCGAAACGCATCACCAAAGTGGGAATGAAGACGGTGAATGATGACCCACATGGACAGCGCCAAAAGGGACTTGTGCCACACACAGCCCCAAACGGTGAAATCCTCTGGGTTCATCCAGATCTCATTGAAGATGAACAGTGGACAACGTCTTCGAAGAGAAAGGGCAAAGGAAAGGCTTGTCATGCAACTTCCGCAATCTTCGAAGAAGACGGCGATGAAGCTCCTACCTTTCCGCTTTCCGACGAAGAACAGGAAGTCTTTGCGACCCGGAGTGGAAATGAGTATCACTTCAAATATCCATCTCCTAGTGATCAATTAGCAGAGCAAGGAGTGGCAAAACGGGGACCAGCCAAGATTCTCACAGAGCTGGGGATGATTACGGTTCCTAAACCGGTTGAGGAGGCTCGACGACAGCCGGTAGATAAACAGAAAGAAAAGAGGCCCGAGGAGGTTCAAAATCCGAAGCAGTCTCGTTTTAGTCGTCCGATTGGAAAGGATAAATCGGAGAGTTCGAAAACTCCGCGCATCTTCGATATCATGGCTCAGCTAGCCAATATCCCAACGCGGATAACGCTATATGAGTTGCTGCGGCTGTCTAAGGAGACTAGAGAAGCCTTGCAAGAAGCCTTGGCCGATTCAGAAGCATTCCTCACTCGGATCAAACCGGCATCTGAGGAACTGGAACTTTTAGCTCAACAGTGCAATGTGGCAGCTAAGAACATTCCCTGCATCACCTTCACCAAAGAGGACATGCAGACGAAGAATTCAAACCATGATCGACCCCTGTACTTCGTCGGATACATTGGCTCTAGCGAAGTCAACCGAATCCAAGTGGATCCGGGTTTCGCTGTGAGCATTATGCCGCTTCGCCTAATGCATAGCCTTGGCATTCCAGTCAGCAAATTGGCGTCTACGGGCACGGTCATTTACGGATTCAACACCAGTGGGTCAAGGCCTTTGGGAAAGATCCGGATAAAGTGCCAAATGGGTGATCTGAAGACGGAGGTCACGTGCTACGTGATTGATGCTGAGACATCCTATAACTTACTACTGGGTCGGCCTTGGATCCATAGTAATGTTATAGTTCCCTCCACCTTAGATCAGTGTCTGAAATATGTCGACACTGATGGAAGGGTCAGGACGGTGGTCGCGGATAAGCAACCATTCAAAGGGTATGAGAATTACTTCACTGATTCTCTCCTTTATGGTAATGAATCCGATACGGAACCATCGGTCTAGGGCACGGACAGCGGAGAAGAAGCTGATTCTGAGGCCGGATTCGATTACAATGGTGGTTTTGTTTTAAATGACATTGTACCCTTTGTAATCAATCTTGACGATGAACAATTGTCAGATGGCGGTTGTAACTGGCAACTTGCCGATATTAAAATAAATCATGATTTAGAGTACTCCTTGTCTCTTGATGATGCGATAAAGGGATTATACGATAATCCTGATTTATGTATGCCGCTCCGATCATCTTATGTAACGAAGAAACGTCTCCAGCATTCTTTCGGAACAACCCGAATTATTCCTGCCAAGATAGGGGGATAAAAAGAAGTGATTTACGGTAAAGGAGAAAATCTTCCGTTGCTAGATCATTTCCTAAGAGAAGACGAAGATGATGACAAATCTGGTCTGCACTTATCTAAGTATAGTCCGGAAGCGCGCACGCTCATGGAAAAACAAGGGTACGACTTCACACTCGGAGAAGGTTTATACTTCGATCGAGGTTCCCGTATCCCAGTCAAAGCGGCATATGTACCAAAAGGGAAACCGGATGATTATTACCGTCACAAGAGAGGCTTAGGCTATGTTTCATCGTCTGATGACGAATGTGGTTGGCAAATCATCGATCAAATTGCTAACAAAGCTAAGGATGGGTACTTGCCAGATTCTTCAGCTGGGGATTCCGACACAAGTTTGGGAGAAATGTTCAAGACCTTAATGTCGAACATGACTACAGCTGATCCATCTACGATGGAAGACGACGATCAAATGCCAACATGGGAGGACCCATGGGTTCATCACCTAAACATGCAGTATGGCGATAGATTTGAACAGAGGGAACCCCCTACCGAAGATAAAATAGTCCAAATTAATATGGGCGATGAGGCCAACCCAAAGCCCATATTCATCAGCGATAGTCTTCCCCCAAATGAGAAAGAGGAATTAATTGCCCTTATCAGGGAATATATCGACGTCTTCGCTTGGAACTACGAAGACATGCCAGGGCTCGACCCCAATGTGGCGATGCACCGCCTCGACATCAAGCCGGATGCCAAACCTGTTAAACAACAGCAAAGACGGTTTCGTCCGCAGATTATGGAAGCCATCGAGGCAGAGGTTAAGAAGTTGATCGACTCAGGATTCATCCGAGAGGAACAACATCCAGACTGGTTAGCCAACATCGTTCCCGTCATGAAGAAGAATGGCAAAATCAGGATTTGCATCGACTTCAGGAACCTGAATGAAGCATGTCCAAAAGATGATTTTCCTCTCCCAATCACGGATGTTATTATCGACAATACATGCGGATTTGAGAGAATGTCCTTCATGGACGGCTTTTCGGGGTATAACCAAATCAAGATGCACCCGGATGACGAGAAACATACAGCATTCAGAACGCCCCTCGGTGTCTTCTGCTACACGGTGATGCCTTTCAGTCTGAAGAACGCAGGCGCCACATACCAACGAGCGATGACTAAGATTTTCCAGAAGCACCTCAGGAAAACGGTTGAATGCTACGTTGATGATTTGGTGGTAAAAAGCCGCAACAAAGAAGATCACATCAAGGACTTGAAAACGATGTTTGATCTCATGCGGAGTCATCAATTGAAGATGAATCCCACAAAATCCTTCCTCGGAATGTCCAGCGGAAAATTCCTTGGATTCGTCGTCACCACTAAGGGTATACACATCGACCCAGACAAGGTAAAGGC
>BQKN01062305.1:0-13230 GCA_022839385.1 Asparagus kiusianus
TTATGTAATCATTACAAATGTTGATCATTTATGTAAGAACACATAATTCATGAATTCATTAATGTATTTAAGATACTGTTAAATAAAAAATAGATAAATACCAACCATCTTCAGTCTCATGTATGAATTTTCACAATTTCAACTTTCTTGAACTTGCAATTTTACATACAAACAAATAATAGCTAGTAAAAATATGAAAATAAAATAACTAAATTCTTTAGCTAATACAAATGCTATCATCATCTATGTAAAAGCACATAACACATGAATTAATTTATATTTCAAATGCTACTATATTAAAAAGTAGATAAATACCAACCTTGTTCCAATCTGAGGTATGCCAACATGCAAATTGAAGGTTTCCTTAATAAAATAAGAAATCCCAAAGCTCTAAAATTCACTTGAAATAAAATTAAAAATTTTAAAAATTCAAAATATTTCACATTTCATGCCAAAACTTTGCTTCAGGATCCACTATTAACTTAACCATCATCACAAATATCCATTAGAAGCAAAATTAAAGGGCAAAAAAAAAAGAAATTATTAATTCTCAATTGTAAAATACCTTAATAAGATAAGGTCTTGGCAGTGTCTCCATGAACTTTTTATGAATAACTACATCTTCAAGAACTAAAATTTGAAATTGAGTCTCTGTAACAATTGTAATTAAGCTTGTATTTAGTGTGAGAAAAGATGCAAGCATGCATATTTTTATACATTGTTATCAAATAGATAAATATTTAAAATAAAAAGATAAATAGTTAAAACTCTATCAACCCAACAAATATTAGCACAAAATATACAAAAAAAAAACTTAAAATTACTCTATTGGTTTGGGAACCTTCATTTGTGTTGGATTTGTCTCAGGCGACTCCGATTTTGGCCCTTGACAATCTAATTAACATCCAAACAAATATACCTAATTAAAGAAAATAATAAAAAATCAATAGAAACTTCTACTAAAACTTAAAAGACAAAAATTAGTTGCTTAAATTTCAACTAATCAGCAGAAAACCAAAGAAAAATAAGTACTTGTTTTTGTTCAAAATTAATAGAAGTGCCCCCAAAACACAAATCAGAATACATTCACAATCATGGAAAAAAAGAAAAATTAAGAATTACTAAAATAAAAAATGATGCAATTAGAAGAACTTTTTCAATGAAAAGAGTAAATAAATAATGTCAGCCTCTGCAAAGGTCTCTTATCTTCGAGGTAATGAATGTGCAAAGAAAGGCCTGGGTGCAACGTAGGGGATGAGGTGTCATGAAAGTTTCAAGAAGAATAAGGTGCAGAGGAGAAGAAGGTCATGGAAGAGGAACAGGAAAGGGTCGGCAGTTTGTGAGGATAGCGCAAAGAGAACGGAGAAAGAGAACTTTTAATAACAAATTATTTATAGAACAAAATTATAGGGATTTCTAATCTAAAACCAAACATGGCAAAACTTTTAGAGAGGGAGAGAGAGAGAGAGAGAGAGAGAGAGAGAGAGAGAGAGAGAGAGAGAATGTTACCGATTGAAGAGGAGGCGGTGGCGCTGGACTCGGTTGAGATTTGATAGTAAGGAAATAGAAAAAAGAAGGTTTCCGTCATGGATCATCGAATCTTTGACGATTTAGGGTAGAAAACCCTCTGCTTGAGATAGGCTCCTCCTCCGCCATGGATCGTCGAATCTTTGACGATTTAGGGCGGAAAATTCTGGATCTCAGTGAGTTGAGAAGATAAGGGCATTGAAAAGCTAGATTTTTTCTTGGGAAGAATTTGGAAGAAGAAAGGGGAGAGGAGAGGCTGACTTTAGGGTTTCGGTTTTGGGGGAAGGCGAGAGAAGACGTGGGAGTTTTTTTAGGAGAACGTGGGAGTTTTTTTTATTTTGTGGGTTGATTATTCATTTTATTTTTTTCATTTTTTAGAAACTTAGGTTACTATTTATTTTAGTTTTTTTTGTTGTTCTCCTTTAGTAATAAAGAAGTAGATTCATAAGGGTAGTGTTTGTAAATTAAAACAACTTTAAGGGTAAGGAAGAGGACAAATTAACTCGTGGCAAGCCAAAAATGAATATTCATGGAATATTCTGATGGTCAATAAACAGTAGGTGGAAATGTGAAACAACCAGGAGACACTGGGTATTCAAGTGTTTAATGGCGGAAACTTTGGATATTTATTTGAAGGGTTTTGAAGCGTGGGGATTTATGTGAAATTAAATAGAAACTTTGGATATTTAAGTAGAATTAACCCTATAAATAAAGGGGGTTTCATTCTAATTTACCCCCCCAAAAGAACTAACCATATATTGTAGGCATCAAAAAATGCTAATAGATATCCAAACATAGAGAAGATCATCCAAGAATCACGTCATACTGTCTTAGGAGAAAAATCAATACAGATATGAACTGTCTCGCCAGCGAGACAGTGTTTGCTGTCTCGCCAGCGAGATAGTGTTTGCTGTCTCGCAGTGAGACAGTATATGCTGTCTCGCCAGCGAGACAGTGTTTACTGTCTCGCAGTGAGACAGAGTTTACTGTCTCGCTAGCGAGACAGTGTTTACTGTCTCGCCAGCGAGACAGTGTTGAAATGGTCAAAAACCACCTTGATAACTGCCACACACGTGTCCATTAACTGTCAAAGGACGTGGAAAACATCGTGGGCGAAAATCACGTGAATAACTGCCAAAATAACGGAGTTTGAAACGTGGGAAGGTAGTTACAGCGAAAACTGCCTGGAATATTCGTTTTCCAAGACAGTATTTACTATCTCGCGGGCCGAGGCAGCAAATTTACTGTCTCGCGGGCCGAGACAACAAACACTGTCTCGCCCGTCGAGACAGTAAACACTGTCTCGCGGCCTTAACGTGTTGTTTTGTTGATTTTTTTTGCAGTTATTCCCCTGAGGCTATAAATACCCCCCTAGGGTCATTTCTAAAAAAAGGAGAGCACATACTGAGCAATTCAGAGCAGAGAGAGAGCAGACACTATTGTTCTTGGATTCCCTTGAGATTCGAGCTTTGACTTGATCTTAAGAAGAACGACTATCTTACTTTGATAAGATCTTCGTTTCAAATTCTCACTTCGATAAACAAAGGAAGAATCATTAAGCCCCCTTCACGATCTGTGATTCGGTGGTCTACGAGCTAAAGCGCTCCCGGCACAGGCAAAGTCCCACAAAAACAGGATTCGATAAACGACTTCTGTGTTATTTTCTCAAGAGTTGTAATTTTCTATTTGTTGTGTAAAAGAGGTCTTATAAAAAGACTATTTCTTTGAATTTGTTGTAATCGAACGAAGATATAATGAATTCCACAGCAAACCCAACTTTTGGCAAAAACAAACTAGCGACCACAGTGGGAGCCAGCGGCCTCGCTGCCGAGGCTGCGGTGTCGTAACCGATCAAGATCATAGTCACTGAAGAGATCGAATATGAGTTTGATCAGAAAAAATTAGAGGAGTACATGTCATCCTCGTCTTCAAAATCTTCCTCACCGCGCAAGTGCAGGAGGATTTCCTCTTCCAAGAAAGTTCCCAAGTCTTCAATTCCGATGAAGACCGCATGTGAAAGTTCTTGCCCAACTGTGGTTAAGGAATCTACCTGCAACATCTCTGCTCCAAGTGACTCCGCACCAGTTAAGGAGTCGTTGAATCATATAGCTCACCGGTGCTGACAAAGAGAGCTCGTCAGAGACAGCGCCAGCGCCGTGCTCGACAATTGGCTAAGGCCATGTAACAAACCGACGGGGTCCATTACTATGCGGACCTAGAGTCGAGGAAACAGAAAATGACTCAGTTGCCTCAACGGCAAAATAATCATATTTCTGCAAAGCTTACGACGGAGGAATAGACCCTCGTTAAAAGGGCTCGTTCAACCCTTAAGGAACGTATACAGAGGCGTCAGGTGAAGGCCGCCTGTGCTCGCGCTCTTCGCCAACAAGCACAAGGAATCAAGAAGGAAATGGTGTCTGAAAAGCCACCAAAGAACCGTAGAATTTGGATACCGAAGACGCCACAAACATCCATTCCAGGCCCGTCTACTGCATCACCACCAAAACCCTAGGTTAGCCCAGATTTATCTAAATTTAAAATCACAATGGCAGATCGCCTCGGTCCTTCGGTTGACGATCGAGGCAAAACCCCTGTCAAAGAACAATCAAATCCAGCAGATAAACCCTTAGTGGTTTCTTATACAGGGGGTCGTAAACACACTCCTGTCAGGATTGTACCAGTCCGAAATGAGAGAATATCCGTTCATTCTCGCTTAGGACCTATGAAGACTTCACACCCGCATGGGGGTGTATTTAAAAATTTAACTTTGGATCGCCCAGAGGTAACAACTAGTCGTCCTGTACATGTTAACAAGGTTCAAAAACAAACAATAGGTTGCTCAAATCACAATAACAACGAGCTATACTATCAAAACAATAATTCAAGGAAAAGAATTATCCGAGAAGATGAGTCTTACTGCTCCTGTAAGAGGCTCATTAAAGCAGTGTTGACAGAATGCGATTGCTCAAAAACTAATTCAACAAGAGTCTTCGTCTTTCAAAGACTGTCTACGGAAACGCCAAAACCCAAAGTGAGGCGCTTCAACAAGAAGAAACCTGCAATTCGGCGAGATGAATTCCCTGAGGTCACTATTAACATGACCGGCAGAGGAAAGCAGATATTAGTCAACCCTGACCCCGATTTCTCTCCGGAAGGGAGAGTTGAGCGGGGTCTATCTTAAAGAATGTCGCGGTTACAACGAAGAGCTAGTTGACGTCGAGACTACAAAAGAATGCACGAAGGACTATCTTCAGATGAGGAATTGTCAGATACATGTTCTGCCATTGCTTCAGACGATACCAAATCCAGTGTTGGGCGAGTCAGAGAGTCTTTCGTAATCACACCAGATCAGCTGGCTCAGATATTGCAGGAAGCATTAGCCAAACAACACGAAGAGATAAGAGCTGAAATCAAGATGGAGATGGAGTTAACGATGCAGTAGATGCGAGATTTGCAAGCTCAACAACATCAACCGGAATCGAGCCAGAAGGCAGAATCCAGTCAACGTAACGTTATACCTGTGCGTATAGCTGCAGACGATGATAAAGAAGATGAGACTATCTTTGCTGATCCTCCACCCGATAAAGATAATTCTGGGAGCGGTCCATCAAAATCAGCCAGTCAACCTCCTCAAATCTACTTGAAGAAGGATGAGGAAGAAGACAAGAAGATGCAGGATCTCGAGAGCAAAGTCAACGCTCTGATGACGGCCCAAGAAGTGAAGAAAACGGGCATTCCATACCCGTACCCGAGGAAGTGGGATCTGATTCCTTATCCCCCAAAATTTAATTTGATTAACTTTACTCCTTTTGATGGCAGGGGTTCACCAACTCAGCACTTGATTTATTTCAAGTCACATCTCGGCGCAATATCAGGAAATGAAGCCCTGATGGTCTGGTCATTCGTAGGAACCCTCCGTGGGCCTGCCTTCGATTGGTACCGACGCCTGAAACCCGGAAGCATCACTAGCTGGGGAGATATGGAAGAATTGTTCCTCACCAATTTCTTCGACGACGACATGGAGGTCTCTATTGGCACGTTGTTGGACGAGAAGCAGAAGAATGGGGAGTCAGTTGATGTTTTTGTCAAACGATTCCGGAACAAAGCGGTGAACTGTCGAGATCCACTCACAGAAGAATTCATCCTACAGACATGTCACAATAACTTGTCGTTGGATGTATTAGAGGTCATGGGGGTTGTGCCCTCTAAAACTTGGAAGGAGTTGAAAGTGAGAGGTGAGCAAGCTGAACGCTTTCTCAAGAGAAGGAATTTAAAGAGAGGTCAGCCACCAGCTAATAATCAAAAACAGAACTTTAACCCTCGAGGTAGAGGAAGAGGGTCCGTAGCCGCTGTGGACGCGCATCAAACGTCACAACAGCCACCGCAACAATAACCGCAGCAGTCATCCTTCCAGTTGGCACCAAATCAAAATCAACAGCCTCAGAAGCAGTTTAAAACCTCTGAGCCTAGATTCCCGAAGGAGTATTCATTCAAAGATGATGAAGTTCCGCTCATCTTCAAATATTTGCTGGATAACAATAAGATCAAGCTTCCATCGGTCACAAACCAAGAAGAGGCGAAGAAGACTAATGACCCAAAATATTATGCATATCACAAGAGGGTCCACCATCCCACTAAGGCGTGTTATGTCTTGAAAGACAAAATACAAACCTTAATTGATGTTGGTATTGTGACGCTGAAGCCAAAGGAGAAGAAAGTAGGTGTAAATGCGGTCTCTATTAGCTTCGGATCTGTTCCTTTGTCCTGGTTTCAAGCTGAGCCAGTATCAAAGGTCAAGATGCAAACCATCAACGATGACCCTCATGGACAGCGCCAAAAGGGACTTGTATCACACACGACCCCTAACGGCAAAATCCTTTGGGTTCATCCAGATTTGCTTGAAGATGAACATTGGACGACATCCACGTCGAAGAAGAAATTGAAAGGCAAGGGAAAAGAGAAGTCCTGTTACGGGGCCTCGACGATTCCTCAGAAAGACGATGAAGAAATTCCAGCTTTACCGTTTTCTGAAGAAGAGCAAGAGTCTTTAGCTACAAGGGGTGAAAACGAATACTATTACCAGTATCCTGAAACTTCTAATCCAAACGCTAAAACTCTTGCAGAACTGGGGGTGATTACAACCCCACCCGTAGCAACCGAGAAAACTCAGAAAGTTGTTAATCAGAAGGAGAAGGAACCTTAACCCAAAGAAGTTCAACTTCCGAAGCAGCCTCGTTTCAATCGACCGATTGGACGAGACAAACCGGAAAGCTCGAATACTCCATACCGCTTCGACGTCATGACTCAGTTAGCTAATATCCCAGCAAGGATCACGCTATATGAGTTATTACGCCTCTCGAAAGAAACCAGGGAAGCTTTACAAGAAGCCTTGGCTGATTCTGAGGTATTCCTCACTCAGATCAAGCCAACTCCTGAAAAACCAGAGTCGTCAGTGCAGCATTGTAATCTGGCAGCCACCAAATTTCCTTGCATTGCTTTTACAAAAGAAGATATGCATGTTAGGAATTCGAAGCATGATAGACCGTTATATTTTACTAGATATATCGGTTCGAGCGTTGTTAACCGGATTCAAGTCGATCCGGGTTCCGCTGTTAGCATCATGCTACTTCGGTTGATGTACCACCTTGAATTCCCGCCAGCAAGTTAGCCTCCACAGGAACGGTTATCTATGGATTCAATAATAGCGGATCAAGACCGTTGGGAAAAATCCGGGTGAAGTGTCAACTCGGAGATTTGAAGTCTGAAGTCACCTGCTATGTGATCGATGCAGAGACTTCCTATAACTTACTGTTGGGTCGCCCATGGATCCATGATAATCTCATAGTTCCCTCCACCCTCCATCAGTGTTTGAAATATGTTGACACTAATGAGGAGGTCAAGACGGTGGTCGTGGATAAGCAACCATTCAAGGGGTTAGAAAATTACTTTACTGATTCCCTTATTTATGGTGCTGAGTCTGATACTGAACCATCGGCCCATGGCACGGACAGCGGAGAAGAAGCTGATACCGAAGCCGGGCTCGATTATAGTGAAGGTCTTGTACTAAATGACATTGAACCTCTTGTAATCGATCTTGACGGTGATGAATCGTCGGACGAAAGTTGTAACTGGCAACTTACCGATGAAATAATAAAGGATGATTTAGAGTACTCGTCTTGTCTTGATAATGTAATGCAGGAATTGTATGACAATCCTAATCTACACATGCCACTTTGCTCGTCTTGCACGATGACGAAATATCTGTAAAATTCAGTCAGGACAACGGTAATCCTACCCGCAAAGACAGGGGGTGAGAAAGAAATAATCTTTGGAAAAGAGGATCCATCCCCAACTCCTGATCTTTTCTTGGACAGCAACTCAGATGATGAAGAGCCGGGGCAACATTTCTCTCGGTATAGTTCGCAAGCAAATGGTTACATGACGAGGCAAGCCTATAACCTCTCGCTCGGTGAAGGTCTTTATTTTGGTCAAGGAGTCAGGGTTCCATCCCGTCCTACTTATGTACCAAAAGGAAAACCGAACAATTATTAAAGTCATAAAAGAGGTTTAGGTTATGCTTCGTCATCTGATGACGAATATTGCCAGCAGATCATTAGCCAACTAAGAAATAAGAGCGGGCATTCATCCGATACTTCAATGTGGGACTCTGACGTGAGCATTGGAGAAAAATTCAAAGCTTTAATGTCGAACATGGCGATAGTTGATCCTTCCACAACCGAAGAAGACGATCAATTGCCTATTTGGGAAGACCCCTGGATGCATTATATGAATATCCAGTATAGCGATCGGTTTGAGCAAAGAGAACCTCCTACGGAGGATAAGGTAGTCCAAATTAATATGGGTGACGAAGCTAATCCGAAACCTATATTTATCAGCGGTGATCTTCCACCGGATGAAAAAGAGGAACTAATCACCCTCGTTAGAGAGTATATCGATGTTTTTGCTTGGAATTACGAAGATATGCCGGGACTCGACCCAAACATAGCAATGTACAGCCTCAACATAAAATCGGATGCTAAACCTGTCAAGCAACAACAAAGACGGTATCGTCCTCAAATTATGGAGGCAATAGAAGCTGAAGTCAAAAAATTAATCGATTCAGGTTTTGTCAGAGAAGAACAACACCCTGATTGGTTAGCCAATATCATTCCAATTCTTAAAAAGAATGGGAAAATCAGAATTTGCATTGACTTCAGAGATCTGAATACCGCATGTTCTAAAGATGACTTCCCTTTACCAATTACGGACGTCATCATTGACAATACATGCGGGTTTGAGAGAATGTCATTTATGGATGGATTTTTGGGATATAATCAGATCAAGATGCATCCAGACGATGAAAAGCATACAGCATTCAGAACACCCCTTGGTGTCTTTTGTTATATTGTTATGCCGTTCGGGTTGAAGAACGTCGGTGCTACGTACCAACGAGCCATGACGAAGATCTTTTAAGAACATCTGCGGAAGACTGTTAAATGCTACATTGATGACCTGGTCATTAAGAGCCGTGATAAAAATGACCACATTAAAGATTTAAAGACGATGTTCGATCTTATGAGAAGTCATCAGCTAAAAATGAACCCGACTAAATCCTTCCTCGGGATGTCGAGCGGTAAATTTCTTGGATTCGTCGTCACCACAAAAGGTATTCATATCGATCCTGATAAGGTGAAGGCGATACATGAGCTACAACCTCTGAGAAATCTTAAAGAACTCAGGGGATTGCAAGGTCGATTGGCATATATCCGTCGATTTATCTCAAACCTGTCCGGAAAATGTCAACCGTTCTCTAAACTCACAAAAAAGGGCGTGTCGTTCATTTGGGATGAAGCATGCCAAAAGGCGTTCGAAGATATTAAAACGTATCTGGCGAACCCACCTATTCTCGTTGCACCGAAATCGGGCAGACCGTTTTTGATTTTTGTCAAAGCGACGAGCCATTCGTTAAGTGCATTACTTGCACAAGACGACGATAACGGTCACGAACAAGCGGTATATTATCTGAGTCGCACACTGGTAGGAGCTGAATCTCGTTATCCGATGATCGAGAAAGAATGCCTTGCCTTGGTATTTGCAATCCAGAAAATGCGACATTATTTAGTTGGACAGACAATTTATGTCATTTCCAACATAAACCCTATCCGAGTATTCATGACCCAGCCGGCATCCATGAATTGGCGTTTAGCTAGATGGGCCTTACTCTTATCGCAATACGACTTGTACTTTAAGCAACAAAAATTAGTTAAAGGATGAGCTATTTGATATCTTTTGGCGGAAAATCCTACGAAGGATGTAGTCGAATTATACGACGATCTGCCAGATGAAACTCACGAAGTTAATACCACCTCACATCAACAAGTGTGGCAATTATACTTCGATGGGGCTTCCCGCGCGACCAACGTGGCGAGCGCACCCGAATGTTCTAGAGTCTCCTCAGGAGTGGGGGTCGTTTTAGTTTCCCCGGAAAAGCATGTATTGCCTAGAGCATATTCATTGACCAAACCATGTTCTAATAATGTGGCCGAATATAATGCATTGATAATTGGACTCAATTTTGCCAAAGAGCTGGGGGTCGAATACCTTGAAGCTTTTGGAGATTCTCAACTGGTAGTTAATCAAATACGAGGAGAGTATAAAGTCAGAAATCGAGACCTGATTCCATACCACCAGGTGGCCATCGAGATGGCAAGCTCGTTTGAAGGATTTTTCATCGAGTACGTTCCACGTCTCCAAAATACGTATGCAGACGCATTGGCGGTATTGTCGGTATCCTTGGCTCAACCTCCCGAAACAGAGCAGTTAATTACAGTGAGGACTCACCAGCTTATCATTCCAATCTACGATTCGAGTGTTAAAGCATACTTAACAGGAGTTGAACCCGAAGTTCGAGATTGGCATTTTCCCATTATCGACTACGTCCTACATGGTATATTGCCTGAAGATGTAAGAGAAAGGGAATCGATTCGGCGAAGAGCACCGAGATTTTACTACAACGCCACAGCACAAATGTTGTATCGACGATCGTACGATGGTCTTTTACTCCGTTGTCTATCCGACAAAGAAGCGGAACAAGCACTCAAAGAGGCGCATGATGGGTGTTCGCGGGAAAAATCGTTGCTTTCTTCTTCATTGATTCCATTGCACTCTCAATAACTGTTTTTCGGTTACAAAGATCCGGTCTTTTTATAAGATCCGGTTACAACGAAGATCAAATAAAAAAAATAAAAATTACAACTTTTCTCTTGTTTGTCGAACAAATCACGAGCTCCTGTTTTGTGGTCGCTCGCTTGTGTGGGTTCTTCGCCTGCGCCGGGGTTTATCCGTAGACCACCGTGCGATCTAGATCCGGTTGGATCTACGCAGTACGACGGGTATTATTTCACGAAGGAAATAATAGCCGGGGAGATTATTTCACCAAGGAAATAATCGCCTAAATCTCGGGATCAAAGACCAAGCTTTGATCCGGAGTACGCCTACGTAGATCTGAGATCCGGTCCTCTCGAACTCTTGCCTTATTTGGCGTTGATGATCGCCGAGCACCAGATCTGGAAGAGCGAGTCCTTGAAGTCCCAAAGCTTGGATCTTTTTTTTAGATCTGAGTCTTGAATCCAGCAGAGCTTTGCCTCCAAAAAATCCAACCCCTGAACAAATGAACCACTTCTCCTATTTATAGGCCATCTGAACTGTGCCTGCGCACAGGTGGCCGACACACCGAGCCACCTTGAGGTGTCTCGGCCGGCTCGGCCACTGAGCCACCTCAAGGTGGCTCGGTTTCGGCCGAGCCCCTCTAGGTGTTTGGGTTTCCGTCGTTTTGTTTTCCGGTTCTGTCCGTGATTCGGTTGTGTGGTTGATTTGTTCGGACTCGATTCGTTGAACTAATTTGGTAGTAAATCCGATTCCTGATTTGGCAATAAATCCGCTTCTGAGTTCGAGTCCGAAACTGATCTTGATTCGATCGTGATTCGTCCGAGTCTGCTCTTGGTTGGATGACTCGTTGATTCCTCAACCCGTTAGCTTGATTCCACACGCGAGTGGATTCATTCCGTTGTTTGCGTACGGTTCGTTAGCCTCGTAGCCTCGTTAATTCGTTTCGTCATGTATCACTTGGCTTCGGTGTTGTGGACTAACGATCGTGTCTGCATACGTCGCCCGATGGTCGGTTTGTAGAATCGGCGTCATCGAGCTGTATTAAGGGACTTATAGGTAGTTTTATACGCCTACAGATACCCCTTCCAAAGTATTTCAGCCTCGTTCTTTTATAGAAGAGTCTAGAATACTTTGGATATGATTGTCCCATCCTTCGATCGGTTACGACGGGATATTTGGAATGGCTTCTATTCTTGATTCCTTCAGTCCTCCAGGCTATTCGATGCTTTGTTGAATATATGTAAGGGTTCCGGTGCTGCATTTATTGCCTGACCGTCTGTCGGAATTTTGAATTTGAAGTCGATTCTCGATTTCCTGACTTTTTAGCTCGGGTTTGCTATTTTAACATAGAATTGACCATCGATTGTCAGCGTTGAATCTTTGTTTACAACGCGTTGTCCGGCGTTTGAGCTTCCTTGTGACGCGTTGTCCGGCGTTCGACACAATTTATACTCGTACGTCTTCTGGAGAATACACAATTTAAGCTCTTAAGGAATTGGAGCGTGGCAGATACTTGAGTTACGAGACCAATTTGTAAAATTGATGCGTCAATGACTCGTATTTATAGAATTTTTGGCAAATTCTCAGCCATCAACGGGTTTGATAAGCCTTTACCGACTACCGTTTGAGTCGGGCTAGCATGCGGATTGTTTAAGTCCGTTCCGCATGTGACGTTAAGCTAAAAGAGTTAACCCTTTTAGTGCTACGATATTGAATACATAGGCTTCGCCATCGTTACGAGAATAGGCTACCCGGCGACGCGTGTTAGGCGTTGACTTTAGGATTTTTGGCTAACCCCCAGCCTTCAACGGATTTGATTAGCCTTTACCGACTACCGTTTGAGTCGGGCTAGCATGCGGATTGTCTAAATCCGTTCCGCATGTAACGTTGTGCTAACAGAATGAACTCCCTTAGACTTTGTGCTACAACTTCGAATACGTAGACTTCGCTATTGTTACGGGAATAGGCTACCCGGCAACGTGTTTTAGACGTTGACTTATCCTTACTTAGGTTTCAGGATAAGATACCCCAGAATCGAACTCTGGTGTCTTTTTGGACAGTAAAAGACTAATCTGGCGACGCGTGTTAGGCGTTGACTTTAGGATTTTTGGCTAACCCCCAGCCTTTAACGGGTTTGATTAGCCTTTACCGACTACCGTTCGAGTCAGGCTAGCATGCAGATTGTCTAAATCCGTTCCGCATGTGACGTTGTGCTAACGGAATGAACTCGCTTAGACTCTTTGCTACGACTTTGAATACGTAGACTTCGCCATTGTTACGGGAATAGGCTACCCGGCAACGTGTATTAGACGCTGACTTATCCTTACTTAGGTTTCAGGATAAGATACCCCAGAATCGAACTCTGGTGTCTTTTTCTGCGGAGAAAGACTAAACCGGCTGTAGGCGTATAAAATTGCCTATAGGTCCCTTATCACAGCTCGATGACGCCAATTCAACAAACGGACCATCGAGCGACGTATCCAAGCATGACCGTTATCCCGCTAACGCCGAAGCCAAGCCATACGCAACGGAGCA
>BQKN01062305.1:13240-27470 GCA_022839385.1 Asparagus kiusianus
CTTATAAAAAGACCGGATCTTTGTAACCGATAAACAGTTATTGAGATAGCAATGATATCAATGAAGAAAGCAACGAATTTTCCCGCGAACACCGGCGACGCGTGTTAGGCGTCGACTTTAGGATTTTTGGCTGACCTCCAGCCTTCAACGGGTTTGATTAGCCTTTACCGACTACCGTTCGAGTCGGGCTAGCATGCAGATTGTCTAAATCCATTCCGCATGTGATGTTGTGCTAACGGAATGAACTCCCTTAGACTCTTTGCTACGACTTTGAATACGTTGACTTCACCATTGTTATGGGAATAGGCTACCCGGCAACGTGTATTAGACGCTGACTTATCCTTACTTAGGTTTCAAGATAAGATACTCCAGAATCGAACTCTGGTGTCTTTTTCTGCAGAGAAAGACTAAACCGGCGGCGCATATTAGGCGTCGGCATATCCTTTCTTAGGCTTCAGGATGAAATTCCCCATGCGTGTAAGGCATGGATTTTGGTGTTATTAATAACAACCTGCCATAATGTTGAATATGTGGGCGGGTGTTCTTTTTAACGGTTAAGAACTAAACGGCAGCGCGGGTTAGGCGCAGACTTATTCCTACTTAGGTTTCAGGATAGGATACCCCAGAATCGAACTCTGGTGTCTTTTTCTACGGAGAAAGACTAAACCGGCAGCGCGTGTTAGGCGCAGACTTATCCCTGCTTAGGATTCGGGATAAACTTCCTAGGATGGATCCTAAATTCTTGGAAAAGGATTGGTGTGGGAAGGAAGAATTTTATATTCTATTCCCCGAATAAGGAAGGAAAAATTTTATATTCTATTCCCAGTTAGAAAGGAGACTCGAGGTGGGATCTCCACCCCCAGAATCCGAAAAGGTGAAACTAAGAGTGGGATCTCCACTCCGAGAATCGAAAAGATTCGGATAACCCTAATTATCGGAAGGTTTGATTACTAAACTAAAGATGAATTTCTCGTTTATCGAGAATAAATTGTGGTTTTGACCCTAACTGTAAGAAGGTTTGACCAAGCGGGAGTTTGAGGTGACCCTAACTATAGGAAGGTTTGATCACTTGATTTGAAAGTGGACCTCTCGTTCATTGGAGGAATCGAGAGGGGATTTTGGTTGTGGTCCTAACTGTAGGAAGGTTTGACCAAGTAGGAGGTTTAAAACGATCCTAACCGTAAGAAGGTTTGATCGCTCGATTTGTGGGCCTCTCGTTCATTGGAGGAATTAAGAGGGGATTTTGATTGTGGTCCTAAGATTTGACCAGGTAAACGGTGGGTTTAGTGTTTATCATTTTATTTGTAATGATCGGGTTATCCCTAAGAAAATTATATGTAACATTATTTCGGGAACATTCCGTTACATGAATTATCCACCCCTAGCTTTTCTTGCGAAACTGGGTTTATCATTGTATCGGCTGCATGATCGGGTTATCCTTAAGAATACCACGCATGGCATTCTCCAGGAACTTCCCGTGGAAGAAAGGAAATAGTTTAGACTCATATACCTATTGGAATATCAGGGAGTAGTTTAACCTCTTATACCGGTCGGAGGATTGAGAAGCAGTTTATACTCATATACTCTTCGGAGTGTTAAGAAGCAGTTTATACTCTTATACTTATCGGAGTGATGCCGTTCTCAACTGGCTTATTCTAGCGTTATGACACCGGCTTCAACCAAGGTCTGGATGCTATTCTTTAAAGTAAAGCAGGCCTTAGTGGGATGAAGGATCCTCCTGTGGTACGCGCAGTACTTCGGATCCGCAGTATCGTCAGCTTCCTCCTGATTCGTGATCGGTGGCAGCTTGATCTTGTTATTTTCAAGGAGGGATTTGAAGATGGCTGGAACATCTTCGTCCTTAAAGGAGTACTCTTTTTGGGGCCTCTGATCCGAAGTCTTCTGCTGTCTCCGGGACTGCTGTTGCGACGTTTGATTAGCATCAACAGCCGCTGCAGGTGTCTTGCCCTTACCACGGGAGGCGAAGTTAGAATTCGGAGGCTTAGTTGTTGATTGACCCCTCTCGGCTTTCTTCCTTCGGAGGAAGCGTTCGGCTTGTTCACCACGGACCTTCAGATCCTTCCACGTTTTGGACGGTGCTGTCCCCATTGCTTCCAACACGTCCAACGAAAGATTGTTATGGCAGGTCTGGAGAATGAACTCTTCAGTGATCGGGTCCCGGCAATTCATCGCCTTGTTCCAGAACCTTTTGACGAAGGTGTCGACTAACTCCCCGTCCTTCTGCTTCTCATCGAGCAACAATCCGATAGATATCTCGGTGTCGTTGTCGAAGAAATTTGTGAGGAACTTAGTCTCCATGTCTCCCCAGCTGTTCACGCTACCTGGCTTGAGGCGGCGATACCAATCGAAGGCGGCTCCGCGAAGAGTGCTAACGAATGACCGCACCATCAGAGGCTCATTGCCGGAGATTACCCCCAGGTGTGATTTGAAATAAATCACATGCTGAGTGGGTGAACCCTTCCCATCAAACGGCGTGAAGTTGATTAGGTTGAACTTCGTCGGATATGGGATTGATTCCCATTCTCTTGGGTATGGACAAGGAATGCCCGTTTTCTTTATCTCTTGAGCGGAAATTAATGTATTGATTTTGCTCTCGAGATTTTTAATCTTCAAACTTTCACCTGTATTTTCATTAGCACGATTCTGAGGTGGAAGCGTAGCGTTGTGACTAGCATCCTCATTACCACCCCCTGCATTGACGGGCGGATTATTGGCATTGCGAGCTTCATCCGTATCCTGGTGCTCATCTTCCTGAATAACCTGGTTACGACGGCTTGGTTCGCCTTGCTAGTTCGTCAGTGCCTGAATTTGTTGCTCATGCATTTCTCTCATATTCTGCATGGCCATCTGCATTTCGAACCTGAAGCTCTCCTGTTGTTTGGCCATAGCTTCTTCGAGCATCTTGGCCACTTGTTCCGCGCTTATCATAAATGACTCGCGGGGTTGTCCTTCACTGGACACTGTGTTATCTGATGCGATTGCAGAGTGAGCATCCGATTCTTCGTCTTCTGAAGGCAGTCTTGTCCGAACCCTACCATAGGTTGCTCGTATGATGGCTCCGGACTGCAGACGAGTTATACGCCGAGGTATTTTTGGAATCGGCTCGGGATTACCCTGTGTTGATGTCCTTTTGCTGGTCATGTTAGCGGTGACCCTCGGAAATTCTCCATCTTCAACCGCCGTTCTTCTTCGTCGGAAACGCCTAGGCCTTGGTTTTACCGTTTCGATACTGAGTCTTTCGAAAACTGAAACTCTCTCGGGGACTGTATTGGTGCATCTGCACTCAGACAATACTGCCCGAATGAGTTTAGAACAGGGACACTGAGTTTCTGGTTTTCGAGGACTCCTTTTTCTGGTTTTACTCGTACCCCCAACACGATAGTACAACTCGTCAGTTTCGGAGTAACCTATCGTGTGTTGGTACGATTTCTCAGGTATAACGTCATCATCACCAGACGATAATGTCTCCTTCTGAGGATGAACTGCCTTCTTCGGGCTTTCGAGAGTCACGTGCCTCGAAACATGCCTTTGTGGGCGTGAATTCTCAGCAGGCTCCTGGACTTCAATGCGTAGAGTAGTGCGCTTAGTTGCCCTGATCTCTTTGTCATGTTGAGGGTTGCGGCGACCCCCAGCATGTTGAATCGTTCGGGGATTCTTCATTGGACCCAAACGTTCTTGGACTGGAGCTTTGTTTGGCTTCTCGGGAAGTGGACCAAGGCACTCCAAGGCTGATTTCCTTCTTTGGGACGGACCTGCGGGATCTCCCGGAGCAGTTGTGGAAATCATCGGCGATTTGGGTTGGTTCGTCGGAGGTTGAACTTTTGAAGGCTGCAGTTGTCGCTCCTTAGCCTGAATTGCCGCTTCAGACTTTGGCCTCCAAACTTTACGGGTTGGTGGCGGTTTCTTGACCGCTTCTTTCTATGGCTTTCTACGAGCTTCCTCGACTTGAACCCGTGCCTGCACTGATAGTGCGTGGCGCTTGTGAATGCGCTCCTCCAGCGTCGAACGATTCCGTTTGACACGGACCCACTCGTTCGTTGGTGGTTTGGAGGAGCTACCCTTCATTGGTTGTTGAGGCTTTTTGCCTCTCTTGTTCTTCAGATCCGCGTTGTAGCGGATCCCGTCAACAGACTCCATTGCCTTTGCGAATTGTTTTGCAAGGCGTTGATGTTGCCTTTGGTGGGCTCTCTTCGAAAGAGTCAACACGCCCTCTGCGGAGGAAGGGTTGGCCAGAGCAGATCTGACCTGGTTGGGAATTAGAGGAATCTCACCCGATGCGACTTTGGCATCAAACGGGGCGAGATCTTCGTTGGTATTTTCTACATCTTCATACCAACGAGCTTTTTTCCTAGAGGAGAACTTCTTGGACTTACGGGGGGAGGTAGATCCGGACGAGGATGACAAGTACTCCTCGAACTTCTACTGGTCGAACTCGTATTCGACCTCCTCCACGACCGGGATTGAGATCCGCGACTGCGACGCTCCGATCTCGGCAGCGAGATCGGCAGCTCCCACTATGGTCGCCAGATTGTTCGCGGGAAAAATCGTTGCTTTCTTCTTCATTGATTCCATTGCACTCTCAATAACTGTTTTTTGGTTACAAAGATCCGGTCTTTTTATAAGATCCGGTTACAACGAAGATCAAATAAAAGAAATAAAAATTACAACTTTTCTCTTGTTTGTCGAACAAATCACGAGCTCCTGTTTTGCGGTCGCTCGCTTGCGTGGGTTCTTCGCCTGCGCCGGGGTTTATCCGTGGACCACTGCACGATCTAGATCCGGTCGGATCTACATAGTACGACGGGTATTATTTCACGAAGAAAATAATAGCCGGGGGGGGGGGCATTATTTCACCAAGGAAATAATCGCCCAAATCTCGGGATTAAAGACCAAGCTTTGATCCGGAGTACGCCTGCGTAGATCTGAGATCCGGTCCTCTCGAACTCTTGCCTTATTTGGCGTTGATGATCGCCAAGCACCAGATCTGGAAGAGCGAGTCCTTGAAGTCCCAAAGCTTGGATCTTTTTTTTAGATCTAAGTCTTGAATCCAGCAGAGCTTCGCCTCCAAAAAATCCAACCCCTGAACAAATGAACCACCTCTCCTATTTATAGGCCATCTGAACTGTGCCTGCGCACAGGTGGCCGACACACCGAGCCACCTTGAAGTGGCTCGGCCACCGAGCCACCTCAAGGTGGCTCTGCTTGGGCCGAGCCACCTTGAGGTGGCTTGGTTTTGGCCGAGCCTCTCTAGGTGTTTGGGTTTTCGTCGTTTTGTTTTTCGGTTCTGTCCGTGATTCGGTTGTGTGGTTGATTTGTTCGGACTCGATTCGTTGACCTGATTTGGCAGTAAATCCGGTTCCTGATTTGGCAGTAAATCCGCTTCTGAGTTCGAGTCCGAAACTGATCTTGATTCGATCGTGATTCGTCCGAGTCTACTCTTGGTTGGATGACTCGTTGATTCCTCAACCCGTTAGCTTGATTCCGCACGCGAGTGGATTCATTCCATTGTTTGCGTGCGGTTCGTTAGCCTCGTAGCCTCGTTAATTCATTTCGTCGCGTATCACTTGGCTTCGGTGTTGTGGACTAACGATCGTGTCTGTATACGTCGCCCGATGATCGGTTTGTCGAATCGGCGTCGTCGAGCTGTGTTAAGGGACCTATAGGTAGTTTTATACGCCTACAATGGGATATGCGGTGCACATCAGCCCGGTCCTAAACTCTGTGATCAACTTAGGAGAATCGGGTATTACTGGCCAACTATGGTAAAAGATGCAGTCGACTACGCACGACGATGTGAAGTATGTCAGTTACATGCAAATTATATGCACCAGCCTCCTGAGTATTTACACCCATTGACGACATCATGGCCATTCGAAACTTAGGGAATGGATATAGTAGGTCCTATTTTCCCGCCTTCGGTTAAAGGGGACCGTTTCATTCTGGCAATCACCGATTATTTCTCGAAATGGGCAGAAGCAGTCCCACTTAGAGAAGTAAAGACGAGTGATGTTATCAAGTTTATTAAACACCATATCATATATCGGTATGGTGTTCCAAGACGAATAGTGCACGATAACGGTCCTCAATTCGTAAGCAACGCGTTCATCAAATTCTGCGGCAAGTTCGGGATTAAGGACGTTTCATCAACCGCCTACAATCCCACAGCTAACGAATTGACTGAAGCTTTTAACAAGACTATCATCAAGATTCTGGCAAAATTGGTGAAAACCAATAAACGAGATTGGGACGACAAACTCGGCGAAGCCCTGTGGGCTTATCGTACAACTGTCCGTACGCCCACCGGAACAACCCCATATGCCTTAACATATGGATGTGAAGCCGTTCTTCCATTGGAAATACAGATTCCTTCCCTCCGTGTCGCTCTCGCAACGGGAGTGACAACGGAAGAACATCATCAAAAACGTCTCGAAGAATTAGAGATGTTAGATGAAAAGCGCTTGGAAGCTCAGCAACAGATCGAGTTTTACCAAGCTAGAATCTCTCGGGCTTTTGATAAAAGGGTCCGACGATGAAGCTTTAAAGAAGGAGATCTGGTTCTTGCCGTCCGAAGACCTATGATTCTCACTTCTAAAAAGAAAGGAAAATTTAAACCTAAATGGGAAGGACCGTTTGTGATAGAAACAGTCTATTCAAACGGTGCATATCACCTGATTACCCAGGATGGTAGCAAGTTAATGATGCCAATAAATGGGAAGTTCCTAAAAAAGTATTACCCATAATACGTTCAGGATAACCTATGTAAAACGGGAAGTTCCTAAAGAATCCTGTGCAGGATAATTCAGGATAACCCGATATCAGTTGATTATCCTAAATGGAAACTAATCATGTGAATAGTCTATTCTTAATTGTTATAAAAATGATTAATATCCTCTTACTACTTTTGTTGAGATGAGATTTAATGACAGCTAATCTTTCCTCACAAAACCCTGTAATGCGATCATGGAAGGAGAAACTCGATGATTCGTAACCCAGCACCATAAAACCCTCACCGATCAGGTCGACCAATGATCATCGGTCTGTATCAGTCGACAAGTTATTTCATGTCGAATTCTTATGTTTGAAATCAAAATTTCCCACCGAGTAGTTTGTGCAAATCAACAAACTCATTGTTATTTGTACCCTACTCATATCCCCCACTTGGTCAAACCTTTCTACAGTTAGGACCAAAACCAAAATCCCCTCTCGATTCGTTCCATGAACGAGAGGTCCACAAATTGAATGATCAAACCTTTGAACAGTTAGGATCATCTCAACCCCCACTTGGTCAAACCTTACTACAGTTAGGACCACAACCAAAATCTCCTTTCGATTCGGTTTACGAACGAAAGGTCCATTTTTGAATTGGATAATCAAACCTTATGACAGTTAGGATTATTCAAACCAATCCAGATTCTCTAAGTGGAGATCCCACTTTGAGTTTTCTTTGCACCAGGAGATAGAATATAAAATTCTTCCTCTCCAATTCTGGGTTTATCTCTACCAACAAACAAGAGACTAGGAGACGGAATATGAAATTATTCCCCTCCGATTCTGAGTTTATCTCTACCAACAAACAAGAGACTAGGAGACGGAATATGAAATTATTCCCCTTCGATTCTGGGTTTATCTCTACCAACAAACAAGGGACTAGGAGATAGAATATAAAATTCTTCCTCTCCGATTCCGGGTTTATCTCTACCAACAAACAAGAGATTCAGAGCTGGAATGTCCAGTTCATTCTTCGTAAATTTGGATTCGTTTTCATACATAGAAAATGCAACCTACTCACACTTTAAAATCTATGTCATTCACGCATGGGGGATGTAATCTCTATCCCTTATTAGAGATAAGTCTACATCTAACACATGTAGCCTACATATTCGACATTATAGTTCAAAGTCTAAAAGAGTCTAATTCTTTTAGCACAACGTTATATGTGGAACGGATATAGATAATTCATATACTAGCTCGATTCAAACGGTAATCGGTAAAGGCATATCAAATCCGTTTATGGCTGAGGGTTTGCCAAAAATCCTATAAGTATTATGTTTATTTATTCTAAACAAGAATGAGTAATCATAATAAAATTTTGGTAAACGAAAAAGTTCAATTCATTCATAAAAACATTTTGATATAAAAAATATATCACTACAAAAGAAGAGTTTCCTTTTAATCCAAACTTAGCTTATAGTTACAAATTTGCTCTTCAAGTTTTGAAAGCGTTTCCGCATAAGCTTTCTCAAATTCAGCTTTCAGGTTAGCTCTCAAGGATTCTTCGCTGGTGTTCTGAGCTCGGAGGACTTCCTGTTCCGTCTCAATAAGTCTCTTATCTTGAAGTTCCAATTGCTAGAATAAGTCGCTCTCGACGCGCTCAGCTTCAGCCAAATCAAATTTCAGAATACTTTCAGCATCCTTAGCTTCTACGAGCTCCTTTTCCAAACGAGTTATATGAGCTTGACGTAGTTCTAAAGACCGAAGTAAATCAGCCTTAGCCTGCACTTTCTTGGTAATACCCAACCTCATTTGAGTTACTCGATCTTTCAACTTTTGAAGATTGAGCTCTGCTGATTTTTGTGAAGCGTACCACTCTTGCAGCTTGAGATCCACTTGAGTTGATACATAAGAAGAAGCGCCGCTGTTTTTGAGATCCTTCAAGTGTTTAAGTTGTTGTTTCAGTTGAGCTAGGTGGGTTTCAATAGAGTCAGCCAATTCAGGATATCCGTCTTCTCTGATTCCTGCTATATGGCGATCAAGTGATCTCCGGAAGCTGTCAAATGATGACCCCTGATGAAGAATCCGATCAATCATAAGGTTCAGAAAATAGGCGAAGCTTTGGAGGTCTGAACAGATAAACGCCTTATCTGGATCCTTATCCGACGCCAGAGCTTTAATAGAGTCAAGCAAGGTGGAGGAAAGCACTGTGATATAAAAAAAAGAAGACGAGTGCTCAAGATTTAAAATTCATGAATAATAATGAGCCGAAGTGTACCAGCTAAAAGGAAATCTTATGATTTAACTACCTTAACTTGTCGATACTGGGGTAGGCTCTACAACCTCTGGAGTTGGTTCAGGAATGGCGACCTTTGATGCACCAGCTATATCAGAAGATTTTTCAACTTCAACCTCGGAGAACTTTGGGTCCAAGTTAAGAGGTTCCTTGGGAGAATATTCTGCAAGCAAGAGAATCGCAATGAGTATGATGGAACCATAATCAGAAATTTAAGACGAATGATGGGTAAAACTCACCAATTCCGGGCACAACATCAGCTGACGTACCAACTTCTTCGGTTGGTCTCACTTTTGTTGCGACTGGACTGATTTGAGGAGTGACAGTGACTTCTATTATCATGGGATCTATGGGAGTAGTAGGATAAGATTCAGGAATAGATGATTGAAGATCAACTTCGGTTCCTGCCCATGACGAGTGATCACGACCCTCAAGTTGATCGTAAGTCCCAGCAATTATAGCTGTATCAGTTCTGGCAACTGGTCCTATAATTCAAACACTTACACGATTAATCAAGTAAAAAAAATTTATATGATACAGAGTTTGCAGAACGAAAGCCTTACTCTCAGAAGGACCTGCTTCTGTTAAACCAGCTCCAACTGCTGATTCTGTAGCTGCACCAGAAACTTTCCCCGATAATAAATCGGAGATCTTCTGATGGTCGTCCTCTGAGATATCCAGATCCAGGTTGAAATCATTAAGGTCGTCAGCTTTAGGGATATGGGTAATTTCTCCTTCAGTGGGTTCATTCATTATGACATCTACAGGAGGCGTTGAGTCATAAATAACATATGAACTTAGACGAATTTACTCAAAATGAAGATTAATTCTACCTTTGTTGATCGGGACGGGTTCGAGAGCCTCACTACTTGCACCCACTTCTTTTAGTTTAACTAAAAGAATACAAAGCGCACAAGTCATTAGAGGAGGTACAAGTTCTGACTCATTCATCTCTTGGAATTCTCTTCCGAATGGGGAAAGATCAATACCTGCGTCTGGAACCGATGGGTCAATGTCTGAAGTTGGTGGACATCAGCTACTTCGTCCCTCAGAGCATCCTGCATCTGTTGGACGAAGCTGGGCTCCTCAGCTCGCATACCGCTGGGAGAAGTAGCTTCAGCTCGAAGTTCTCCCTCTTCTTGACTCTCTACAGAAGTCGAGTATAGAATGAGTTCGAGCGTTAAGAGGCATGAGAGCAATAAAGACGAATTATTACCTTGTTCATCTGAAGAAGCGCTACATGCAGAGGTCTCCTCTAAAGCGGGAAGACAAATACGTGGCTTAGAAGCAGCCTTCTTTCATCTTTTTGATGGACGTGATTCATCTTGGACCCCAGAGCCTTCATGATGATATTTGGTGCGTAATTCAGTGCTGGGAGGGACCTGGATTTAAGCTTGAGTGGAAGATTGTGATCTTTGCCGATGAGCAAGAGGCATTGTATCTTCTTCCTCCTCTTCATCTCCACTAAGCACCTCTACCGTCATGCGGTTGGGGTGAGTCATAACGACTCTCTCTCTCTCTCTCTCTCTCTCTTTCTTATTGGAGCATCTGGTGGTTGAGTAGGCGCGATAGACGGACGCACAAGTCCCCTCTCAAAGAAAGAATCAGGGAGACCAGCTATTTCATCAGAACTCGAACTAGTCTCACCCGCCTCCTCAGAAGTCTCTGTTTCCTCGGAATCAAATTCTTCTTCACTACCAGCTGAGCGGGCCGGTTCTTTTCCTTTCCTTGATGATTCGGTGGCCTCTTTCTTTTGGGGCGAAGTCATAGCTTCACGGGTCGTTCCTCTTGTGCGCCGCGGGGCTGTCTCTTCTTCTGAGTCCGACCTTCTCCTATACCGGGTGACGATGTTGGCAGCGATCAACCACTTGCAAAATAAGAAAGTCATCCGTAGAGGCAGCATTTCCAAAGGGAGTTCGAACTCCGCACTCGTGCAGCCAGCAATGCTCCAAAACCAGGCTCTCGCTCCGTCAATAAGTCCTCCTCGAAAGCTAAGGTGGCGGTTTGGGTTGCCGACGTATATTTGATCATAGCCGAATTAGCGAGCAAATCGACATGGAAGATAGGATTCAATGAGACAAACATCTCTTACCCTGAACAATAAATATCCAGGTCGAATATTCATCAACCATCTGAAGCACCCGACATCCAAGATGGTGCGATTCTGCCTTGGGTCTTCAGCATCCAATAAAGTAGTGTTGTACGTGCCGGAGAATCGAGGGAAGCAAGGGAAGAATTCCCAACACTTATGGGTTTTAAACTGCCTCGTTATCTCCGCCCATCGGTGTTTAACCCATTTGCAACCCTCAAGGGTCTGCAACAGAGGAAGACTGGGATCCACTGCTTCAGGAGCCTCCATCAAATCTGGCCGATGAAGTACCAACCAGGTCATCAGGTAGGTATATGGTAGTTCCAATTTCGGAGCGGACACACCGGCAGAGGGTTTCTTCTTCTCTTGAAGGAATACGGAGACTAGTTGCCGTAATCCACTGTGAGTAGCGGCCATCATGGCGGGAAGCAAGGATAGTTTTCGACCCGTAACTAGCTGGACGGCTGGGTATAACACTTCTATCGGCATAGCATCAGAAGACTGATGGGGAACTACGCACCTCTTTAGCCATAAAGCCAGGAAGCCAGCCAGCAGAGTGGTGGAATTAATCGGAACACCAGCTTGCCACAGAAACGAACGGAATTTGGTGCCATGCGGGAATCCGTCTTCCGAGTGAGAAGTGTAAGATTGTGCGTTCGTTTTCTCCAACAGCCAGTTGATCTCATTCGGGGTCAAAGGAGATAGTTCGCACACTTCTGCTGAATGATTATCCAGGTTCTTGAACAGATAATCAGCGAATTGCTTCAAGCTGATCTGGGGAGATTTCTTCCTAGCTTTAGTCTCCATCTCAGCCATAGCTATATGATAATGACAAGTTAGTTCCCATAGAGTGTCATGGGTCACAGCTGATCGATCTTTCATCTTATTCAACTGACTGGTGGTTGGGAAGAATTCCTGATATGGAACATCACCTATGGGCAGACCAGACACCTTCATCATTTCGTGCAGTGGTAACCCGAGCTCCCCATTCTTGATGAAGAATGTATTAGTGTCGGGGTTGTAGGTCTCGAACAAACAGAGGAAATGACCTACACTAATCTGCAGACCATACATGGTGGCACGGATTGGGGTTGACAACCCTAGTTCTGCTAATTCCCGCCCCCATCGGTTCAACACATACCGTGTCATTCTGGTCCACCACTTATCTCCGAAGTAATGGACCCATCCATAGCATCTGAAGTTTTGTCTGGGTAACCTCTTTCCCGCTGCCGCTAACCTGTTCTTCACAGTATTAGCTTGTACAACCGTCTCGTTCTGAGGTATGTTATCCTGGCCTAAAATACCCGGATGAAGTCCTCGTACGGAATCTCTTTCACTGGAACCTAGGGTAGCCTCCTTCCTAATAAATCCACAATGAATACGTTCATGATTTTCAGTCAACCTCCAGAACATTTCACGCCCAACAGAGAGATTTCTGAACTGTAAAAGTGAATGCTCCCAAGGAATCCAAGGCAAATATAAAAATGAAGATCCGCTTTGATGCAACCATTGTGCAGGCCTACAGAATACGATCTCCGGATCCTTTACGGAGTCACCAAATAAGAAGTCCGGCTTCCTTATGCATTGATTTTCATCTCGCTCCGAAATCAAAGTGGTGTCCGTGATTACCCGTCGTAGGATGTGGCAACTACCCCGCTGAATCAACTCTCGGGCTCCTTCGCTATAATCTGATTTAAATTGGGGAGCGGATTCGATTAACGGTAACCCCTCATAATAAGAATGGTTAGCGCTGTTTTGGCCTGTAACTTCGTCGACAGTGAAGATCGTGGAAGGAAAATGGACTGATAAAAGAGATACACATAAATTGTGTAAGGACAGTCTAAAATTTTAAAGAAAGCGGTATATCTTACTCTATAAGATATAGTCGCTATCTCATAACAGGTGTGACGATTTTCCATCTACCACATGTATAAAGGAAATATGTGTTACTATGCACGGGCATTATAACGGCATACCAAAACCTTTCAACACATGTGGGATGATATGAAATCGCCCCTGTGTGTTCTAAAGTGCGTTTTGTCCAAGCAAAACAAACACTTTTAAGCGTCGATCCCCTCAAAGGAGGATACCGTCTCTTCTCGAAGGTATCTCAAAGAATACAAACGAGGATCTGCATACAAATACAGTAATGTACGCATGAAACTGACAAAATATCGTATGTAAATCAATGAAAGGATGAGAAGTAAACCCCCATGTGAAGCGGCTACGGGAACAGCCCCCTCAGGAGACTGAACAGTCGGACGGCCTTGGGGGACTCGAGCTCTACGCGGCGACATGACGAAAACAAAAGCTACATTGAAACCCAAGGGGAAAATTAGGGTTTTGAATGTGAAATTGAACAAAATATCATGAAATATGGCTGAAACAGTGCATGCAAGGTTACAGTTGAAGAAAATCAAAGTTTTAAAGAAAGAGGGTGAACGAACCTGTGAAGCCCGGGTAAAATCTCCCCCAAACGAAGCACCACACGAATCAGAAACTAAGAGGAGAAGAAAAGGCAAAGAACTGGTCGAAAATCGCCAAAAAATCGCCAAGAAATCGCCTAGAAATCAACGTGAAAAACCCTAGAAAACCCTAAGTCCGACTAATATACTCGCTGTCTCGCTGAGCGAGACAGCAAACTCTGTCTCGCACGGAGAGACAGCAAACTCTGTCTCGCACGGCGAGACAGAAAATACTGTCTCGCACTGCGAGACAGCAAATACTGTCTCGCAATACAAGACAGTAAATACTATGCACATGTAGGCGTATAAAACTGCCTATAGGTCCCTTAACACAGCTCGACGACGTCGATTCGACAAACAAACCATCGGGCAACGTATCCAAACACGATCGTTAGTCTGCAACACCGAAGCCAAGCGATACGCGACGAAACGGATTAACGAGGCTACGAGGCTAACGAACCGCACGCAAACAATGGAATGAATCCACTCGTGTGCGGAATCAAGCCAACAGGTTGAGGAATCAACGAGTCATCCAACCAAGAGCGGACTCGGACGAATCACGATCGAATCAAGATCAGTTTTGGACTCAAACTCAGAAATGGATTTACTGCCAAATCAGGAACCAGATTTACTGCCAAATCGGGTCAA